>RJWT010038125.1:0-12927 GCA_004365215.1 Cuniculus paca
CTGGTAGAAGGGTTTGATAGCCAGCTTCACCTCCTCCACTGCCCGCTCCTGCATGTGGAGCTTCTTCATGTACTAGGAGCCAGGACACACAAGTGACTGAGGGTCGGGCAGCCAGGACAGGCCTGTGGTGAGGCCCCGGGCCCTGATTACCCCGCCAGTTCAGGGGCCCCAAGGGCAACACCAGCACTTCCTATCACTGCACTTATCCCAGGAAGGCAGGCTTTGGGCTGAAGCATCACTTAGTAGTCTGATGCCCACTACTGCCAAGAGAGAAAATCCCTGAGACTTCAAAGTGAGCCAGGCCAGGGTACACTCACCTCCTCCTTCTTGGTCTTTTCCCCAGCTGGCCTGGGAGTGGCGGTTCTCTCCTCTGAGTTGTTGGTGGCCTGGCTGGCCGGTTCTGAGGCTGTGGCCAGCATGCTGGGCACTGGGGCCAGGCTCTGGGCTGGCCCACAGCCCACCAAGGGCAGGCTGCCTTGCAGGAGGAACTGGACCGAGGGCTGGCTGACCAGGGCATAGGGTGGGATGCCAGGGGGCTGAGCCAGGGCAGGAGGCATGTTGGGGCTGTAAACCTGGGGAGGACAACCCTGTGAGTGCACAGCCCCACTCCCAAAGTCCACAGGGCTGGGCCAAAGGGTCATGGTGTGCCTGGATCCAGCCCATAACCCACCTGAGAAGGATCCAAGCCAGGGAACCCAGGCTCCAGGAGTGCCTGGCTGGAAGGGGGTGGCTCAGAAAACAGTACATGCTTGGCCCCTGTGGGGGTCCCGTCCTCTGTGTCCCAGTTTCCATCCCAGGGTCTCTGTAGGCTGTGAAGTGGTCCCCCTGAGGGTCCAACACAGGTAGGTCAGTGCCCTATGCCGTGCCCTGGCCAGAATACTGCTTCCTAGCTGGAAAATTCCAAGAAAGTATCCCAGCCCAGGGACCACAGACCAAGAAGCTAAACTCAGGGTGAAGCCAGGGGAACTAGGGGCTTTGGGGTGGCTGCTTCCCAGCCCCATCCCACAGGGACACCCAAAAGCCAGCAGTCCCTGGAAGCATGTACTCACTTGGGGTCCTGTCCAGGCTCAGGGTGCTGCCCTCGGCCTCCTGAAGGTTCCAGGTGACCCTTTTCACCAGGGCTCGGGACCGCAGCAGGGGTGCCTGTGCCTCCACCTCCTCAGGCGCCCTCTCACTTAACAAGGGGCCATCCAAGCCCGTGGGTAGCATGTCCAGGGAGCCAGGAGCCATGGCAGCGGTCTCTGCCACATCCTGCCTGGGCAAGTGCTGCCCTGGGAGACCCTCTGTCTGGAGTAGGGGCTGTGAAATGTCTTCAGCATGGACTGCCAACACCTCCCTCTGGATGGTGGCCAGGGTGGCATCATGCAGCAGGCCGGCCTGGGACAATGTAGGGTTTGGCAGGGGGGCCCGCTCTGGGGAGGAGTCTGTACTCTCTGGGGAAGGGGGTGAGCTCATGTCATCCAGCTGCATGAAGATGGCTTCACTTGCAAAGTCCTCAAAGAGATGGCCCGCCTCAACAGAGTCACCGTAATCCAGATCCTCAGGTGCACACTGGGCTGGCACCTCAGGGACTGGGATGGGTACAGGGGTCGGGGGAGGCAGGGCCTGCTCAGCCTGGATCCCCTTGGGTGCAATGCACACCTCTAGCAAGGCCGGTGGCCCTCCTGGGCAGTCTCCCTCCTGCCTAGGCTGCTCCTGGGAAGGGGGCAATGGGGAGGACTCCTTTAGAGTCCCCTTTTTCTCTGGTGAGTGGGGCTGCATCTCATGGGCGCTTGGCTGCTGGGTTTCCCGCGCCCTGTGCTCAGAGCTAGGTGAGCAGGAGCTCCACTTCCTCTTCTCCCGAGGCTGGGCCATGCTCTCCTTTCTGTCTGGCCGCTCATGGCTCCTCTCCCGAGGGTGCTTGTGCCGCCAGGTCCTCTCCAAGCTGCTGGGAGGGGAGCAGTCCCGACCCCGAGACCAGGATCCTGATTGGTGCCTCTTCTTCTTTCTGGTGTCATGGCGCTCGCAGGAGCTTCCCGGACTGCCAGAGCGCGACCTGGACTTCCTCCGGCCCTGGCCCCATGCACTCCATCTCCGGTCCTTACCCTGGTCCTTGGTCTTCCTCCGCTTTGCTCGCTCCTGGCTGCTGGCTCGGTCACTGGAAGATCTCCGGCCCTTGGCTTTAGCCCGGTGCCTCCTGACGTGCTCATCCACTTTGGGCGACACAGAGCGTGAGGCCCTGTCTCTGGAGCCTGAGCGAGTCCGGGAGTGCGACCTCCAATGCTCCCTGGCCCTCTTCTTGGCTTTCTTCCTGCCCCGGGAACTAGAAGTGGAGCGGGAGCGGGAGCGGGAGCGGGAGCGGGAGCGCGATGGGGCCCGCAGTTCCACGATCCTGTGAGTGGTGGCCTGTGGAACATCCAGGCTAGGTGGGCTGTCTGGCTCCACGACAGTCACACATGTCACCGTCCGCTCCTCTGAGCTGAAAAAAGTGCTGTGAGACGCCTCATCCTCATCATCCCAGGGGTCCAGAGTGGATGGCCTCTGCCCCCGGGGGCCCAGGCCCTGGCTCTCTTCAGGCCCCTCCTCCCCCAGTTCCTCTTGCTCTGTGGCAGTGGTGCCCTGGGCAGCGCTCCTGCCCCGAAGCTTGTGCATGTGGGATGCAGTCTTGCCAGGGGACTCTGGCTCTGTCCTGAAGACACCTTCCACTGTGTAAGAAGTGACACAGCGCACAGCCTGAAACGCAGGGGCCTTGGGGCTGTGAATGGAGATGGTTCTGGTAATCTCAGAAGGCAGCAGACCTGGGCCGAGGTGCTCAGGGCTGCTGCTGGGGGGGCTGGAGTCGGAGCCCGTAGGGTCGAAGGGATCGTAGATCTCGCTCTTGAGCTGCTTGGACTTCTTGATGGAGAAGAGGGGTGAAGGACTCTCCTTCCTCTGCACCTTGCTGTCCACAGGCCGGAAGGTGTTACAGAAGCCTGGGCTGGACAGTCGGCTGCACTGCGCTGTGTTCCCCGGGATGTTGATCCGGAAGCTCTCAAAGGTTGATCCAACGCCTTTCCCTCTTGAGGTCCCCGGTGGGGCCAAGTTGCTGTGAGAGCCGGGGGCCGGGGACCGGGAGCTGCCAGTGTTAGAGCTGGGGTCCTGGGGAGCCCTGCTGCTGGGCTTGCCTTCTGCCCGGCCACGCCCAGGCTGCCCAGGCCCTTCCTTGCCTGTTAGGCGGCTGATGCAGGTGCTAGGGATCTCAACACACTGCCCGTGGGCTGGGGCTGTGTCCTGTCTGCTGTCACCACCATCCCTGTGGAGCTTTGGTATCCTGGGCAGCTCTGAGATGTCAGCTCTCCTAGGAGCTGGTTTCAGGGCCTGTCCTAGGGCTGCCCTTTTAGGTAGAGAATTAAAGGGGCCACTGGAACTCTTAGCTGAGGCAGACCCAGGAGGCACACCCAGCCTGCTGATGCTACTACAACTGAGTGTGCCACTCTGCTTCAAGCCAGACCCACTGCCATCTGACAGGCTCTGCTGAGACCCAGGCACTGTTGGCAAGTCCTGCTTCACAGGGGGTTTCCTGAGGGCAGACACATGGGGCAGGGCCCACCCGCTCCTGCAGCTCAGCCCAGAGCCCTGCAGGTGGTCTTCCCTGAGTCTCCCAGCTGGGATCCTAGAGGCTGGCACTCTGGGCTGCACGCCATCCCCAAGCCTGGATGCTTCTTTCCTTCTGGACAGATCCCCCGGCTTTCTCTGAAGAGAGACTGGAGCTGAAAAAGACAGGTCAGACAGCAGCCATTCCTACCACTTTAGCAGCTCAGTGATCCGTGATGGTTCGCAGCAGGTTGAGCCACCCATTTGCTCTGTCCCATCTGGCCGTGAAGCTGGGCTCCTACTGCTATGCCACTTCCCAAGAGCCCCCAGACCTCTTCCCAGCTGAGTTCTCTTCTCCTCTGTGAGTCACTATCTGTAGGCTGGAATGTGCCCCACCCATGACCATGCTGGCTGTGAGCGCTATAGGAGGAGGGTCTGTGAGCTGCCCTGGAAATGCTGGCACCTCTAACCCTGCTCAGGGGTGCTCAGACTGCAGAGAAAAATCACAACTTGCATCTCTGTGTCCCATGCCTAGCAACCCTGCACCATCAGCCACACTCAGAGTATAGCCTTGAACACAGTGCAAGCTTATAGGTCCTCACCTGTCCACTTGGCACTGAGGGAGCCATCTCGGTGGATGACGATGTCAGCACTGTTCATCATCAGGAGGCTCTGACTTGACAGGATGCTGCCCAGCAGGTCGGGGACAGGGGATGCCTCCATGGCTGGCTCTGGGACCGCAGTGGGGAGCTGCCTCCTGTGGGCACAGACTCACTACTGCTGCCATCCAGTGCTGCCACTGCTGCCTCCCAGTCCTGGTCTATGTTCTCCTAGGAGGGGTCCCTACCCAGCAGTGCCAACACCAGATACTGGGCAAACTCACTTGGACACTGGCCCCACTGCTAGCAGAAAGTCAGAGGTGAGCACCTCTACCCATTCTGTTGCTTTATTAAAGGAGTCACACCTAAGAATTTGGCCAAGTGAGACTCTGGCAGGGAGACCAGCTGTGTTCCCTGAGGTCTTCAGAGCCACACAGAGGGGCCCAGTCACAGTTCCCCAAGCCTGATGTCACGCACCTTGAGAGCCCCACGGAGATGGGCCTGGCCACGGGCTGGTGAGACTGCAAGGCCGAGCGGGATAGAGCCCTCCTCTTGGCACTCAGAGGAGAAGGGGGGTCTGCAGACAGCTCTTCAGTGCTGGAGGAGATGCACACCAAGGGGACAGTGACCTATAAGTTCTGTGCACTGCCTGTGTGAATCTGAGAAGGACCCGAGGCAGGGAGCACTACTCTCATCTTACAAAGTCAAGACCTAAGGCTGACCCACGACCACAGCCCACAGGGGTGACAGGAGCTGGCAGGCACAACTGTGCAGTCACCTGTCAAAGGGGTCCAGCTCGTAGGGGTCCCCAAACAGTGAAAGAGCAGCTGCTCCAATATCCGCCCGCATCAGCCCCAGTGAGGGTTCTGCCGGCCGGCACACAGATGGCATGCAGCTGCCCTGGGCTGGCCTGCGGAGGCCCAGTGTCCGAGCGATGCGAGAGCGAGCTGTGACTTCCCTCTGGACAGAAGCAGCAAAGGGAAAGGAAAGCGGGTCAGCCAGGCCAAGTCCAAGACTCCCGGCATAGGCCAAAGACACCATGTACTGACCAGGGCCCAGAACAGCACTGACAGTTCACTGACTTAGAGACTCCGTAGGTGCCTGGGTGGCATTATTTGTCATGTGGTACTTTGAGTAAATATCCACAAATAAGCAAACAAAAAATTCAACCAATGAACAGGTCTATGTTAACAAGGACTGGAAGAACAGATGTGGACCCTAAATATCATCTTAGCCAAAATTATTCCTAAACTGCTAAAATAAAAATAACTACTTCCTCCAGATCCCAGGCCCTCCAGTGGGGAACTCTTCCAGGGCAACAAAACCCCACACACCACCCTATATGAGGCTCAGGCACAGTCCCAGATTCCATCTACTAGAGAAAGAGCAGAACCGGAAATAGGCAGAGCAGCAGGGAAATTGGGAGCGCCCAGGACCATCCTGGAATGTCCTGGGCACTGGCCCATAGCCCTTGCCCACACTCTGGGCTCAGGGAACACTCAGCACACATTCCAACTCCATTAGAACTAAGCCCTACCTTTATATAAATAAACACTACAGAAACGCGTCTGGATTAGGAAGTGGGAAATGATCTCGGGTTGAGATCACGTGAAGGCACAACAAACATGTGGCCAATGGCTGAAACTGAATGAGGACGGAGGATCTGAAAGGAGCTCTGGCAGGGCCACTCACACCGAAGAGGGGCTCCCAAGGCCAGCAAGGGCATCTGTCCCAGCAGGCATGGTGCCCGCTGCCCTGTCCAGGAGCCCAGGCTGCTTGTGCGTGGTGCCCCTCTGTCTGGAGGATGCCTGCCCAGTCCCTTACAGGACACCACCTACCCGCTATCCTGACTAGCCACTACCATGGGGTGGCACTTGGCCTGACGCCAAGGGAACATCTGCTCCAGAGGGCCTAGGGACCCCTCTACCACCTCCCACTGGGACCTGGTGAAGTCTAGAGACCGCCGCCATGGCTCTACCTTCATCCTCTTCCCTTTCCTCTTCTTCATGCGATGCTGGCGTTTCTTGGATCTGGCACCTGCACTCTTACTTTTCACAGACGACCTGGCCTGGGTTTTCTTTCTTCCTGGCACTTTCTTCCGCCTCCCTAAAAGAGGATGCATTTTGCCATGTGCTGGGCTGCTGGTCCTGCAAGGTCACCCAGAACACCGGGCCTGGAAGGGCGCCAGGATGGTATTGTTTTTGTAGCTGGGATTACAGTCTTAAGCCTCCACACAAGGTAGGCAGGTAGACAGACATATACACATACATAGCATGTATTTATATTCATGTGTTTAGCTTTTTTTCAGTGCTAGGGACAGAACCCAGGGCCTTGTACATGCTTGACACAAGTAAGTACCACTGAGCCATACCCCAAACCCTAGCTTTTTGTCTGTGTGCCTATGCTGGGGCACACTCCAGCTTTTTTAAAACTTTGGGGTGATTTTATGAGTTGCCCAGACTGGCCTCAAACTTGTGATCTTTCTGACTCAGCTTCCAAAGTATCTGGGACTTCAGGTGTGTGCCATGATGCCTGGCAAGAATATTTTTTAAAAAGTAATTAACTATTTTTGAGGCAAGGTCTCACTATGTAGTCCAGGCTGGCCTGAAACTTGCTTGGTGATCCTCCTGCTTCAACCTTCCAATTGCTGGGATTACATGTGTGCACCACCACACCGGGCCAGGCATGAATTTTTTTTTTTTTTTTTTTGGCAGCACCAGGGATTGAACTCATGACCTTGCACTTGCCAGGCAGGTGTTTAGGCCGCTGAGCTAGGTCCCCTGCTGGCATGAATTTTTTAAAGGAGAAAAAAAACCACAGCCCCTGGACTTCAGGACAATAGTGGAGTAGGGCTAGAAGACTATTTGGCCTCCATGTTCACAAGAATAGCAGAAAGGAAAGCCCAACCACCTGAGGGTTGGCAAGAGCCTGGAGTGACCAGGCCACTCACATCTTGTTAATGCCCGTAGGAAATGGCATCAGGACCTGGAAGATACCTGGCATTCAACCTCCCCACTCCTCTGCCCCTCCTGTCACTCACAGCACCTTTACTGCTGAGCTCTGACAAGACAACCCAGATGCCCATCAGCAGGCACAAGGTCCACAGACTGACACATCTGTCTGCTAGATTCTTCCTCAACAACAGATACACCGAACAGACCCAGGTGACTACACAGACTCCAAAGATACCAGACACCTCCAGATGCTGTGATGTCAGTAAGAGCCTCTACACTGATGGAAACTGACAATGACAATATCAGGCTACCAGCCTCTTTGCCAGGAGGTCAGCTGCCTTGCTGTGGGGTGGTGGCTCCAGGACACCTTCAGGATACCAAGGCCCCCAGGTCTTTTAGGCCCTTGTATGAAACGGTGCCCTTGCATTTATCATACATACATTTTTCTATGCGCTGCCAACACATGACACAGCACAACGGCTGCATAAATGTTGTTACTGTGCTGTTTAGAAAACAGTGACAGGAAAAGTCTACCTATATTAAGCACAGATCCAATTTTCCCCCAGTATTCTCAATCTGTGGTTGGATGAAGCCACAGAAGTGGAACCCATGAATATGGAGGCCAACTCTAGTTTTGGTCGAGAAAACTGGTTGCCAGGAAGCAGAGATGACCACAGGTCTGGACTCGAGGGCAGAGCTCTGGCGGGTACACAGTGCCTGCTCCTACCTGTCTTCCTTTTCCGTTTGGCCGGGGTCCGAGGTGCCAGGGGGCGCTGGTACATGGCTGTGCTCAGACCAGTTGCCACCGCCTCAATGGTTTCATCCAACAGGGAGGACATCAGGTACCTTGGCACATGCTGCACAGGAAGGGGCAGTAAGGGTCAGCAGGTACAGAACAGGTGACCACATCTTCAGGGCCGAGTCTTGCACAGACCCATGCCATAGAGCCCTAACAGAGTCCATCAAGATCAATAGAAGCCACCTCTCAGGCTCCTCTGCAGAGACCATGAGGACAGTGGCTCCCAATTGGACTTCTGAGAAGTGAATGGCAAACTGAGTCAGTAGGCAGGTCCTGAGGAGCACAGATCTCAGCCTAGGGGCAGGAAGGAGACAACTGGGAGCCAGGTGGGAGCAGGGAAGGGGGTGGACAGCACAAAGGGGGATCGACTTGACAGGGATGAGAAGCAGCTACCCACAGACATGATGGACACCAGGGAAGCAGGAAGGAAACAGTGGCTCTCGATAGGCAAGGTGCTGTGTGGGCACCAAGGGGACAGGGCTGAGGCAAGGCCTGTCTTCCCAACCCACATGCAACTCAGCTGCTCTGGCACTGTGCTGCCCACAGACAAGACACCTGACCTAGAGAAGGTGCAGCTACCCTATCCAGCAGAGTCTACAGAGAGCACCTAACGAAGAGGCCCAGGAGTGCAAGTGCACAGGGATGCTCCTCACACCTAGGGTGAAGAACCGGGCCTGGGTGAAAACATGTGGGTGGTGTATATGCAGGGTGGGGGCCCCCAAAGTCACCCTGTCTTCCACATACCTTGAGTAGGGCCCCAGCTATTCTGAAGTATGCTGGGCCATGGTAGAGTACCAGCTCCTACAGGGCTGGCTACACACAGGCCTTGTACCATGACATGCTCAATGTACCCTCCCATCCAGTTCTAGATTGGAAACCAAGCCAAGCAGGACAGGCCTGGCAATGCCACCCACCTGGACCCTCCTGGCCGTGGAGATCCGGTTCCGGTTCACTGTTGCCCTCACTCTCTCGCTCTGCCTTGTCCTGGCGATGGCCCGGATCCGGCCTGTATGGGGCCGCAGCCTGCTGGTGGTGGGTACCACGTCGGCCAGGAGCAGGGAGACCTCCTCCTCACTCACAGGAGCCACATCTTGGAAAGAGAGGCCCATATCATGGTTTACCCTGTGGCTGCCCAGGCACACTGGGCCAGGTGACAGGACAGGGACTCCTCCCTCAGAACTGCTTCTCCAGGCCTTGCAGATTAGAGGTCCCAGATCTACAACCCCACCACAGCCTGGCAATGCCAAGTCTCCCCAGCTCCCGCACCAGAGCACAAATGAGCCCCAGAGGGCCCCCACCGCTGGCCCTACTTCCTATCCTCCTCCAGGACCCCACCTGTGGGATGAGACAGGATGGGCATTACCAGCAGCAGGGTCAGTGCCTAGCATAGCACATTCTGGACAGAACCATTCATCCACTGGCACCTCCTGGAGGGGGGGATCCAGACACTCCATGTGGTACCTGCAGGAAAGAGGGCATGGTGTCTGTCCCAGCCCTGGCCCCAGGACTTGCCAGTAGGCAAGTGAGAGACAGCACCCACTTGGGTCTGCACCATGCCTGCGAGGGACTAACTGTGCCACCCGGGATATGATGGGGTACACGCTTTGGTTGCCATCCACACTTGCCAGTGCAGGACTCCATCCCCAAAGACACTGACCTCCTCTGTTGGCCCTGTGGGACACTGAGAACTCTGCTGCCACTAGGATGTCCCCTCTGTCCAACCTCATTTCCACATGCTTCCCATGCCTCAATTAATCCTACCTATGCAAGTGACTTGGGGGGCGGGTTTCTGGATAGCTGAATGTGCATGGGTTGGAGGAGGGGTATCCAGAGGGCAGGGAGGCACCCGCCCACCCCACACCTCCCACAGCCTCTCTTGTGGTAAACGTAAATGCTTCCCTTCATTCTGGTTGCTGCCCCAGTAAGGTAACTGAATTCCTAGAGGACGTTTGGGAGCAGTAGATAGCCAGCTGCTCACTCAGTGTGGGTGACAACTGAACCCCCACTCAGGTCTGCCAGCACCCTGCCAGGCACAGTAGGCTTGATGGACTACAGGACGCCCACATCTAGAGTCAGAACACCCTAAATTTCCCAAGTTAAAGTCTCTCCCCAGAGTGACAGCATCCAGAGGTGGGGCTGGCGGACACCGTAGCACACCCAGTCCAAAACACGTTTTCTGTTTTTGTCTTTTTGAGACAGGGTCTCACTGTAGTTCAGGCTGGCCTTGAGCTCACTTTGTAGCCTAGGTTGGTCTTACACTCGAAATGATCCTCCTGCTTCAGCCTCCCAAGTGCTGGGATTACAGGCGTGCACTACCACGCCAGGCTTAACACACGTTTTTAATTTTGCTGTTGTTGTTGTTTTCTGAGACAAGGTCTTGCTATGTAGTTCAGGCTGGCACTGAACTCACTATGTAGCCCAGGCTGGCCTCAAACTCATGGCAATCCTCCTGCCTCAGGGTCCAAAATGCTGGGATTACAGGAGTGCATCACCACGCCCTGCTCACACACTTTTAATTTGGGCTTCGATCTTAAAGCCAGAGACCATCCACATCTTATTTCACGTGACATCAGGGCATCTCTAGTCTTCTGATTCCACTGGAATAGTTGAACAATTTTAGTCTTCTGAATTGAAAGTCTTAATTATAAGAAAACTTAGCTAACTGCAAATGCTCCCAGTATGCGAATAAGTACAAATGTAAGAATACTGTGTTAACTGGTTGTTGTTTTGTTTGGTTTTGTTTTTTTTTTTTTTTTTTTTTTTGCGGCACCAGGGATTGAACTCACGACCTTGTGCTTGCCAGGCAGGCACTTAGGCTACTGAGCTAGATCCCCAGCCCTGGTGTTTTTGAGACAGGGTCTCACTATGCCGTTCAGGCTGGCCTTGAGCTCATTTTGTAGCCCAGGCTGGTCTTGAACTCACAATGATCCGCCTGTCTCAGCCTCCTGAGTGCTGGGATTACAGGCGTGAGCCACCACGCCCAGCTGTTTTGTTTTGTTTTGTTTTGAGATAGGGTCTCGCTGTGTAGTCCTGGCTAGCCTAGAACTCACTTTGCAGCCCAGGCTGGCTTTGAACTCATAGTGATTCTCCTGCCTCAGCCTCCAGAATGCTGGTTACAGATGTGCACCACATCTGGCAATCAGTTTGAACGCTTTAGATCCATCAGGAATTTTATGTACTTAAATTCTTTTATCTATTGAATAACTGGAGTACATAAAATCAATTCAATTAAAAAAATCAATACAGGGCCGGGGATTTAGCTCAGTGGGGTAAGTGCCTGCCTGGCAAGCACAAGGTCTTGAGTTCAATCCCTGCTACCTCTCCCCAAAAAGGATACAAAAAAATCAATACAATTTACGAATGAACCTTATAATATAAAGTTTTAATAAAGTTGTAAAACTCTCCAGAGACACTGCTAGAAGTTTACCAGAGCTGGGTACATGCCTGTGATCCTAGCTGCTCAGGGGACCTAGGCAGGAGGATCAAATGCAATTCAACCTGGGCAATTCTGAGACCCTACCTCAAATAATAATGTGTAGGGATATAGCACAATGCTTCTAGAGCTCAGTACCTACTATTGCACACACCAAAAAAAGCAGCAGCAGCAGCAGCAGAAAGGAGGAAGGGGAGAGGAAGGAGGAGGGGGAGGAGAAGGAGAAAGAAGAAGAGGAAGGAGGAAGAAGAAGAAGAAGGAGGAAGAGAAGGAGGAGGAGATGAAGATGAAGATGAAGACAAAGACAAAGAGATTACTAGAATAGACAAGTAAATGATGGGGGGAGCCACAACAGTAGGAAGTTATCTCAGGTGTGAACAGAGTTCTGAGTGCTAAGCCCCAACCACAGCCTCTGTCTCCACTGAATTTTCTTTTTGAGCTTTCTACTTATACTCACAGCAGCAATCAGCGATTCAGTCACTAAACAGTATACCAGGGTGTGCACTAGACTAGGTTTCTGAAGACCTCTGTCTGAGTACTTGTACCCTCCAAACACTCATCAATGAAACCAGTACATGCCAGAGCAAGCTGCAGTGGCTGCCTGTGGTCCCTGTTGCTCTTGAAGCTGAGGCAGGAGACTGTTTGAGCCCTGGTGTTTGAGGCAGCCTGGGTGAAACAGCAAGACCCCTTCTCAAAACAAAAAAGGCTGGGTGTGGTTGGGTGTGCCTATAATCCCAGCTACCTGAAAGGCTGAGGCAGGAAGATCGTTTGAGGCAACCTAATATAATGAAACAAAACAGAAAATAAAACAACCCTACATTACAAAATGAGCAATCTACAGTGAACACACATAGGGATCCTGACGAGGTAAACATCTACAGGGTTGAGGATCCAACAAACTGTGACCACATGTGGGTTCCAGCTGAGCCTGGTGAGCAGGGAGAGACAGGATGGTGCAGGGTGGAGGACGCTGCAAAGGACAAGTGCCCACAGCCCCAGGAGGCCCACAGGGATGAATAGGCCTTGTGTAGTGAGCACCACCCAGTGGGAGGCTAGGGGTCCCTGCACAAATGGCTGGGTGTGCAAGCAGAACAAGGGTGGACAAGTGTAGAGGAGTATGAAAAGAAAGTGTGTGTGTGTGTATCTGTGTGTGTGTCTGTGTCTGTGTCTATGTACACAATGCTGGGAAGCTCCAGGCTTCTGACCAAACCCCGAGACTCCCAGCTCCACCCAAGAGCACCCCAAGCCCATGGTCTCCACATTCTCTCAATACCCTCTGGGCGTATCCCAAGGGGAAGGTCCCCATTATCCTCTCACCACACTGCCACACAGAAAAACTTCAAATCAATGCTCGAAGCCCCAGCAGGAGGCAGAAAATCTGCTGAAACCCAAAAGACCAACAGGGACTCCAGCAGGCTCTGGGCCAGTCCTGCTAGCGCAGGGCAGGAGCCCCAACCCTCTTGAGTGCCAGCCCCATGTGGAGCATCTGGAAGCAACCTGGTGTCACATAGGGGTCAGAAACCTAAGGGACGAAGATGGCCAGGACAGCATGCCACAGAGCCCCTTCCACAGGGCCCCCAGAATACACGC
>RJWT010038126.1:0-12926 GCA_004365215.1 Cuniculus paca
TTATTCTGTTCTGTTGTGTTTGATCTTATTATTCCTTATGGTATGGGAAGTTATTTTGAAAATAGCAAGGGGCAACATGGTAATCATTGTTGGTCTATTTTTGTTTTGTCTTGAAGTCTTGTATGACATTCTTTGCTTTGTTTTGATTGAATGTTCTGTTTTATTTTGTATTTGTTTTATTCTCTTCAAAATAAAAAAATAAAAAATAAAATTTTCAAATAATCACAGCTCAATTTTATGCAAGTAAAGTTAAGATCATCAGTGAATTAGGTGATTTTTGGGAAAATAAAAATGACAAAATAGATCTCCAGAAAGAAAAGCCTAAAAGGACTATATCCATCTTCCATTGCTACATTACAGATTACCACAAACTTACCATCAGGCAATTATCTCTGGCTTAAAAAACATTATCTCCAGTCTGTAGATCAGAAATCCAACAAATTCTAGTAGGTTCTCTGCTAAGAATCTCATAAGGCTGAAATCGGAAGCACAGTCAATTCTGTCTTCATTTGGAGGCTCAAATAGGGACAGATCTAAGTTCCCTCGGGTGGTTGACAGAATATGTTTATTGCAGCTGTAGGACTGAGTTCCCTGTTGTGCTCCTGGTTGTCACCTGAAGACCACTTTCAGTTTCCTGCCACATGGCCTCCTGCACCCCTCTTCCAGGCCAGCCGCAGAATTTGTCTCACACTTCAAGATCTTCAGATCCAAACAGGGCATGGTTGTGCACACCTGTAATCCCATATTAGGCCCTACCTCAAAATGATAAGTAAATAAATAAATAAATAACTGACTGATTGGGCTAGCAGCTCGGTGTGAAACCCCTGGGTTTAATTCCTAATACAGAAAAAAAAAATGACATTCTGTAAGAAAAGCCAAGTCACATTTTAAGGTTCAATAGTTAGATTTAGATCAGGTCCACCCAAGCCAATTTCCATTTGGATGAACTCAAAGGCTGTGAAATTGTAATCATAATTATGAATATCTGCAAACTTCCTTTGCTTTCTTCATATGTCACCAGTTCACGAATGTGAAAACGTCATCTGCAGGGTCTTCCCCATGCTCAAATGGAGGAGCTCACACACAGATGTGTGCATCCTAGGCCAGGAGTTTGGGGCCACCTCAATATCCTACCCAGCACACTAACCAGTGCCTCAGAGGAAAGAGAATCTTCAAAAAAGTCTCCTCTGATAAATAAAGTGCAAAACTCCACTAGCTGTTTTTTAAACTTTTAAACACACACTGCAGTGTGTTTTTTTAAATTGTCCCCTAATATCAGAAAAAAACAAACCTTTCAAATTGGTTATAAAACTTTCAGCATTTATTTTAAAAAGCTGGCCAGAATAGCACAAAATAATTAAAAAGCACAACCAAATTTTACTTATAAATACTAGCATGAAAAATGAACATAAAAAATTATAGAATCGAATTACTATTTAAAACTAATACACTTAATTTACTTCAATTTTTACAAATATGTTTCAGGTTTGAGCTATGTAGTAAGAAATTCGCCTTAAAAATGGCTTATAATGGTTATACTTATATCCATAAGTATATAAGGTGCTGGAGAAAGCTGCAGTTCACCTTTGATACTTAATATTTAGCATTATTAAAATGTAAATGCATGTTTTTATAATGAGTATTTCCTTTTTTTTTTTTTTTTGCTATGCTGTGTATTAAACTCAGTATTCTGCACACAGACTGAGCAAGTGCTCTACCACAGAGCTACAAGCTCAGCCTCTCTTCTACACTTTTTTGAGATAAGAGCTAAGTTGCGCAGGCTGTGGCTTTGAAATTGTGATCCTCCTGCCTCAGCCTTCCATGTGGCTAAGTTTGTAGATATGCACTACTGTACTTGGCTTGTAGAATGGATTTGGGGTTTTTTTTGTTTTGTTTTGTTTTTGTTTGGTTTTTTGAGACAGGGTCTCACTATGTACTTCAGACTGGCCCTGAACTCACTATGTAGCCCAGGCTGGTCTCAAACTCATGGTGGTCCTCCTGCCTCAGCTTCCTGAGTGCTGGGATTACAGGCATGCACCACCATGCCCAGCCTTGTATAACGAACATACTTAATTCAAAAGACATTAGCTTGCTTAATGAGATAACTCTAGATATTTTTCCATTATTGGTTAATATTATTCTGAAGATAGGCAACACAATTAGGCAGGAGGTAAATAAGATACATAAAAATTTGAAAATATGAGGAAAACTTTTGATTAATTGCAAATAATATGATCTAATTACGTAATGTAATGTAAATGAACTGAAAAGGTACTACAAGTAGGAGATTCAGTAAATTTCATGGATTAAATTTTGTGCCCGTGAGTGTGTGTGTAAATATACAGAAAACATTGCCCTTTATGTGTACAAAAAGCATTGCTCAAAGAATAAAAAGAAAAATACTGTTTACAATAGCAGAAAAGAAAACCAGCTAGGAATAAACTTTAAAAATGTGTTGACCTATGAAGAAACTTTATAAAACTATTGAGGCATAAGGGGAAAAAAGACTCAAATAAGTGAAAATTCATGAAGAATATAACCCTTCCTAAGTATGCTCATAAATTTATTGCAACCTCAGTAAAAATAGTAACTTGAATTATTTTTGAACTAAAATGTCTTTAGTTCATAAAGCAAATAAAATGAGAAAATTTGGGGAAGAAAATAACAAGGGGCCATAGCAGATAAAATACATAGTAAAATTTGCATGAATAGATGTAGGAACCTACAGCACAGAATTTAAATAGACCCAAATAAACATTCAAATTTAGTATAAAACAAAGTTAACATTTCAAATCAAGAGGAAGACAGTGGTTTCCTCCGTAAATTAAACAGGACAACTACACATTTTGGAGAAAAATAAATAAGGTTGAATAGTATAACTTATACAAAAATATTTCCTAGGGAGATAGGCCACTTTAAGCATTAAAATGATGGCACATGCCTGTTTGCCAACACTTAAGAGGCTGAGGCAGCAGGATTGCTGAAAATTTGGGGCCAATCTGGGATTCACAGTGAATTCAAGGCCACCTAGACTACATAATGAAACCATGTCTCACAAAAAATAAAAATTTTAATATATAACAATGTATAAAATACAAAAGTTATGGAAAACTAGAATTGAGGTAGTCTCCTAAGTGTGATTTAATAAAGCAAAAACAAAACTAGAGACAATCAAAGAAAAGATTAAAACATAATGGGAAAAAACAGACAAAACTCAAATGATAACCTGGGAAAACTGTGTACAGTTAACACCCTTAATACATATAGATCTCCCACTGTGTAAGACTGATTTCTAGAAACAGGCAAATTATTAGTATATAGATAGCTCAATAAAAGGAAATAAAAGTACTCTTTAGCCATGGAATGTTATTCCTCTTCAATGGTAAGAAAAATACAAATTAAAATTTCAGTGGTATATTTTTTACCTACGAGGTTGGCAGCAGTGAAAAACTTTGAAAGCCTGTTGAGAAAGGTCTAGAGAAACAAATGTGGTCAGTTACAGAAGTTAAAAGTATACAATCTCCACAGCAAATAGTTCAAAAATATCCTTTAAAATTGTAAATGTGTATGTGTGTCGGTTCAACGATTTCTTTTGTATCCATATAATGCAAAGATAAATTCACATATGTGAAACAATACATGTACTCTCACATGTGAAGTGATACATGTACAGAATATTTATTTCAATATTATTTTTATTAATTAAAATGAAAAATCTAAATATCCATCATTAATGAACAGATTAAATTTTCTACCTGGATCATAAACTGAGGTATGGTCTTTAAAAAGAATGTAACAATTTATTTTTACTAATATGGGACACTAATCAAGTCTATTGATAAATGAAAAAAAGTACAGAATGTATGTGCAAAAAATAAAAGTGGTAACATAAATGTTCTTTATAACATATCTGCTATACATGAAGGATATGTAACACAGTAGCGCATATGTAAGGACTCATAAAGCTACAATACTGTGCCATTTCATGTGTAGACAACATTCACAGATGTTCTCATGTATCCTGCAAATATTTATTGAAATCATACAATGTGAAAGACACTAGGAATACTGTAGTCAACAAGAATGACATGCTTTTAGTTGGACACCTGTAATCCCAGGTGGTGCTATGCAGAGGCAGGAGGATCGCTGCCAAGTCTGAAGCCAACCCAGGCTATGTAGTGAGTTCAAGGCAGCCTGAACTACATGAGACCCTGACTCAAAACAAATAAACAAAAAGGACAGTAAATGATATGCTCTTTACCTCATGGAACTTAGCACGAGAAAAAATAGGTTATATATAAGTAAATGAATAAGTAATTTTTGATACTGTTTACTAGAAAAAAATAATGCAAAGCAGTAGCCCCAAAATAGAGAACAGTTATATCTGATTTGCATAATGTTTTTCAAATATTTGCATCTCTACAAAAGGAGAAGAGGGTTACTAGGCTGCTCAGTAGACTGCCCCCCATCCCTACCATATCATACCCAACACCTGACGAGATAGACATATTGGGGCTCTATTAGCCGCTCTTCAACACCTGGCTCTAAGATCTCCTTAACGGAGAGGCTGTGGATCAATGGTCAGAAAAGGCCTCTTCAAATACATCTGAATCTGCAGTGATGAGTTGATGTGTGTACATGGATCTGAGGAGTGCTTAGATAAAAATCCAGAAACAAATCCCAAGTATAGACCAGGCTAAAGGAGATGATTTTGGTCCACTGGGAAATGCCAGGGTAAAGAGAGCCACAATCTGTTAGGTGGTGTTGCACTGGCCCTCCTTCCCCAGGCCTGGACTCTAGGCCAGCTCATTTTCCTCCTCCCCTTGCTCCTGCAACCTCAGATCCTCTCCTCCAACTCTCACCTCAGCACTGCTTGTAGCATATGTGGCTCAGATCTCCAAAGGAAACTACAAAATAATAACGTTTTAACATGCAAATAAAAGAGAGGTTGTTTCCTGTTCCCAGGTTCTTCCCATCTCCTCAATCACCACCTTTGCTGACTTCTCGTACCCTTGGTTCCATAGTTATCTGAAAATACGAAAACCTCCTAGGGTGTTTAATTTATACTCCTAAAATACTTTATTTGCTTCCCTAGAAAGATATGCCTCAGTCTCAGTGTAGAAGTATGCTCTTTTTCCCTTAAGTCATCTCACATAAACTATCATGATGATGCTTTCTACAAATGCTTGTGTTAGGAATAAATTTAGCCTTATAAAATGTGTTCATTAGAAATCCTTTTTATGCTGTGGAAGATTCTAAAATATTTTATATACCTTCTCATTGCTTTTATGAGACAGCTGTATTAGAGACTGCTCCTTACTTCTGAGCCTGCAAAGTGCTTCAAAGTCTAGTTGTATTTTGTATCTAAAATGTGACAGAATCATTTTTATGGTACACCATATACCTCCAGATACATGAGAAAAATGTCTAAAGTAGATCCTATGGGTTTTCTTACCTACAATATTTAGCCCAGGTGGCTAAAAATATCCATTTTAATTCAAAATGCCCAGAATTGATCTTCCAAAGAAAATATTAAAATGACTCTAAACTCATTCAGAAATTCAAAGATAAACAGAAACAGCTGCTAAATGTCTCATAAGCCAGTCTGAGATTCATTTCAATTACCCAACAAAAGGTACCTCAGGTGTAGCAGAGCACTTTCAAGTTAAATTTTATGGCTATTAGATGAAACCCTAATGACAAGTATGAATTTCTTCCAGTTGTTACTTCCATTACGTCTGATGGCATTTTCCTAATTCCCTGTTTAATTTTACTTTAACTTTTATAGATAGTTGTAAAATTAGTAAGATATAACAATTTATACAGCATCTAGTACTGCTGTTAAGGTCAATTTGATTTCCTGTTGAAATCCTCACTTAATATTGAGGGTTTTTCCCAAATTATTTTGCATTTTTTGTTGCTCTTTTTCCTAATAAGAAATACAACCTAATCACTCTATTACTTCCAATGTTTAAATCTATATAAAGTAAGTCAGTTTACCCCAAATTCAAGAAGTATTTTCGCTCTCTGTCATACACACACACACACACACACACACACACACACACACACACAATCTCTTCATATAATTTCCAAGCCAAAATCAATGACGATATTATAATGAGTCTCCAGAGTACACACATACATTAAATTAAAGGTGCAAGGATTTTATCTAAGCAATCTACAACATATAAGGCCAATATAAGTTCATCCAAAACTCTCTTCCCCTCTACAATCTCTAACAGTGACAGTTGCAAATACAATTCCTACCCTCCTGCAACACATATCTACAGACTCGTTTTGACCCCTCTCATCGATGTCAACATATGTACACACAACAGTCATACCTCATATAACTCCCAACACATCAGAAAGATAGGGTTATCCAGTAGGTAGAGCTGAATCATAAGACCATCATTCTTGAACATGTATCATAGGGATGCTGTGTATCTTACATAGTCCTTACACCCATGCTATCAAGTGGATTAGTTACTCCCACCTTATAGAAGCTAAAAATCAGAATCGGAAGGGTGCTAACTCCCCGATTCCCAGCTGGTCCACAGTCCTACATCATGAAGGTATAATGACTTTCTCAAAATAAAAATCTTGCAAATGTTATTATGAACTTTTCAAAGTGTTAACATGGTTTTAAATTATGGCAAAATACCTTCAAATTGAATACTACTTTTAAAACGAATAAAAAAATAGCAACTAAAATAAATTTATGAGTTGATGTAAGCAAAACCCTTTACTTCTCCCTCCAAAGCATTTCCGAAATGGTCTCTATCTGAGTATTGATGGACCGAGGTGCTTGTTTCCAAGTGTCCCTTTGGCACCCTATTTAAACGTTTACTACATTTTGATTGCTCCAAATTGATCAATGGTTTACAACAATTTCTGTCAAATAAAACTGTGGCATGTCTTCATCCAGCTTATATATTGAATGTGGCACTGTGATTTCTTTGCTCTTCCCCACAGTACAAATGACCATAAAAGTAGACCTTTTGAATTGATTCAGGGCATCTACTCAGCTACAACCACACAACTATACACACTCACAAAAGAGTACCTCCAAAACTGCTTCCAAAAGTGTAAAGAACAATGGGATAATTGAGTTTTTAGCAAGGAGATGAATTTTGACGGGGGTTCAAGTCAATGTGTCTTTTACTATAATAAAAAAATTTTTAATTTAAATATTCACCATATTTTTGTCACATCTCTTTAAAACATATTTAAAGAACTTTTATTTATTTTTAGCAGATAGTGAATCTAAAAATTTAAGTAATAAATCCATAATCTCAAAGCATATGTAAGCATGGTAAAAAGCAGACTCTTTGCCTATATTATACCTTCCAAACTGCAGAGTAATGAATTAAGGGAAGTGATGGATTGTGTCCTTTACCATATTTTACCCAAAAAAGCGCTGTACTCTTAAAATATTCAAATCCATATTTTCCTCCCCACAACTTATACTTTTGAATAAGCCAGCAGGTTATATTTCTGTTTGTAAGTTTCATTCCCCATCTCAATCACTGATTTAAGACTACTTTAGTGTTACTGTAAATTTGAACACTGCATCTTAAAAACAGTGATTCTGTGAACATATCCTCTGAAGCCTTCTTATTACCATCGAGGCACCTAGAAGCTTATTAAAATCAAGATAGATTGGGTAGAATTCTTTTATGTGCTAACATAGCATTTCTTACAAAAAAAGAAAAACCTAAACAGATACTTCAAGAAACTAAAGATTTTTACCCTAAAAATAAAAATCACCATATTCACATGAGACTATACATCATTAAAGATTTGTAGATACATTTTCCAATTTCTGCATTTGTTATATGCTGACCCACAAATAGGAAAGAGTGATCAGGAAAGGTCAAATAAGCTCTTCTTTCTTTCTCCCTACTTCCACAAATAACCTCAAAGTCAGGTCTCAGAGAATAAGATGAGGTAGTATGAGAGTGGTTGTACCTTCCCATACCCTTTTCAGGCCAAGCTTGGCAAAAAGGTACAGTTCTTGTTGCACCTGGCCCAGAGAAGGAGTTTCATGACAGGCATGGTCCCTTTCAGTATCTACCAGCCAACATTTCCCAAGTTAACATTTTTTCTTTGGTTTGTTTGTTTTTGTTTTTGTTTTTGTTTTTGAGACTGTGCATCATTATATTGGCTAAACTGTCCTCAAACTCAAACATTCTCACCTTTGGAGTAACTGGGTTTACAGACATGCACAGCCCCTCACGCTGCTTACCGTTTATATTTTAATTTCTATATAGTTTGTAAAGTGATTGACCACCTAGTTTCAAGGAACTTTTGAGCATCTTTTGAGCAACTTTTGCTCAAAGTGTACCATACAATTGGAACATTATTGTTTTAGTCTCCAAATTTTATTTACTTCTCTATACAGTGCTAACATTAGTTGCTCCTTTATTGTATTGGCACTTTCTCATCACTGAAACATAATATTCAACACCCATGACTCAAAAGATGTAAGATTTATTTTGGCTCGAGGTTTGTAGAGGTTTCAGTTCATTGTTGGATGGCTCCAAGGCAGGGCAGCACGGCAGAAGGGCACGGCAGAGGAGGTTGCTCGTGGCATGGCAGACAGGAAGCAGAGAGCAATCAAAGCATGAGGAGGGAGATGGACTCTTCCAGGCCAACCCCAGTGGCCCAAGTCCACCGACCAGGCTTTATCGGCCAACATTACATTTAGCTATAAACTCAGCAATGGACTAATCCTGCAGATGAGTAACACATCGCCATGGCCCAGTCTCCTCCCTAAACTCCCACCAATGAGCACAGGAGGTTTTGGGAAACATCTAGATAGAAACCTTAGCATTTACTTTATGACAATCCAGTTGTGAGTGAAAATAAGCTCAAGATAGTTTATTATCCTGAAATTCACATCCAAATAAACTAGAGATCACTGCTGTTGTTTTCAGAACAGCCACATCATGGATTAACATTAAGTAACTTAGTTATCAAGAATTAACCTCATTTTATTAATAAGTCAATAAGCCACTCCATCATTCATACATTCAACAGATACAGAGCACCAACTTTGTGGGAGGCACTGTTCTAGGTGTCTAAGATATGTTGATCATTGAAAGACAAAAAAGATTTTTGCCTTTGTCGTAGAGAGAGGTAGGCAAAGAATGTCAGAACAAATAAGTGAGGTGTCTGGTAAGCTTGTTACTGCTGTGAGAACCAAGAAGTCAGAATACAAGATGAGAAGGTCTTTGAACAAGAAGACTTGGAGCTAAGTCATGAGGGAGATAAGGACAACAATTCCAGGCAGAGGGAATAGCCAGTACAAATGCCTTATGGTGGGAAAGGCTGGTGAGCATAGAAAATAAGCCCGAAAAGTTTGATCACAGGGAGAGAGGGATGGAAGGAATAGTAGGAGATACTTAAAGAAGAAATAGTTTGAGAAATGAATGCTTTAATCAATTTTTTTGGTAATTTAGATCTCCATTTCCATGTAACATATTATGTTTCATCTTACACTTGTTAATAACCTCCCCTTATTATCCTCCTGACAATCAATTTCTTACTGAAACATTTCATATTCCATTTGGCCAGCATAATTGTATGATTCCATTCAATTTGACATTTTCTATGTCTCAATTCCAGTTTGTGGTTGATATTGAAAAGTGATTTAAAAATAAGGCAAACATTCAATTATTCAGTCAATTTGAACCACATTATGAAAAAATGCTTTGTGTTCATTCATGGGGAAAATAACATTTCTTTAAAATATTTATGTTGTCAAAAGGAGGCACAGTGCCTGCAAATGTAAAACAATTCTCTAAAAATTAGATACTTAAATGTGACATGACATAGGTTCTTTTTAAGATTATAATCACATCATACTACCATGAAATGTCTTTTAAAAATATAAACCATGACTTTTAGAACAAAACTGATGAATGCCACAACAGTTGTGCTTTCCCATTGTACCACAGTCCCACACTGTTGTCTAGACATTTCACTTTACTGTGTGGAAGGATGTGGAGAATTCTATGGAAATAAGCAGAGTTATTAGTAGCCTAGAAACAATAAATGCATGGGGATAACCATGGCAGAGAATCAAACACAAACCTAAGATCAGGAACAACTATAGTGGTATGCTTCTGCTAAAAGCAAGGTGGTCCTGAGTTTGTATGCTGCAACACTAAATTGGAAAACACTGGGGGCCTCCACATAAGTAAAAGTGTAAGCAGAATTGAAACAAGTGGTGACCATCCTCAACCATGTGATAAGTATTTATTGAGTGCCCAACATGTGCCAAGCCCTTCAGTGGTACCAGGACATAGAGCAATGACTCAAAGAGTCATGGAACTTACATTCCATTCAGGGTTGGCAAATACTAAGCAAATGTACATATAAATTATTTAATCACTGTTATCATAAGTGCTGTCACCGTTTGAAAGAAAGCTCCAAGTGTTCAAGACTTAGAATCAGTCACACATGATAGCTCCAGCCGAGGGAAGGATGCTTGTCATCTCATTAGTTCTCACTGCATTTTTATTGACTCAGTAACAGTAGTTTCCTCTTCTTGGAGGGTGATTTGTTCTCAGACCCACAGTAGGTGTCTGAAACTAAGGATAGTACTAATCCCTTTACAAGCATATCTATGATCAAATTTAATTTATAAATTAGACACAAAAAGATTAGTGATAATAGTAGCAAATATATAACAACACACTGTAATAAAAGTTATGTGAATATAGTGTCTCTGTCAAAATCCAGAATTTTCCAATTAATAATTTCATCTGCGGTTGACCTGTGGATAACTAGAGCCACAGAAAACAAAACCATTTGTAGGGCAGGTTACTAGCATGAATTATGTGAAAGAAAAGTACAGGATGAATGAAATAAGAGCATGAAACAGGGGTGCTATTTAAATTAAGGGGTTCAGGTATGTCGGTTAAGCTTAGACCTGGAAAAATAAGTTAGAAACAAATGAGCAACGGGAAAGCAGAAAAGAAGAAAAAAGTGGGTAGAACTTCTTTTAGAGAGAACAGTTTAGGACACAACTCTTGAAGAGAGAAATTTGGTCCTTTCTAATAAGATAAAAATAGCTCTGACCAGGGGGACTGAGAAAGTAGTGACCCAGAGACAAGTAAGCAAAGGTCAGGAATTGAAAGGGCTTGGAGGCCTTAGGGATGTGTTGTAAGTTTACCCTCAGAGCCTTGAAAACCATGGAAGTATGATATGCTCAGATTTATGCTTTTAAGTGACCATAGTGACAGTATGGAGAAAAAATAAATCATAGGATTCTACAATCTTCTCAACATTGAATTCACCATTTTAAAAATCTGGGCAGAAGTATCCTGAATTTGACTTAGCTACAAAGAAAATTTTCTGTAGGAAAGAATTGTCAGCATTAGGAGTAGCTTATTGATAGAAGGCATGAATTTTGATGCATTAGGAATGGTAGTAGGCAAAATTCTAAGAGGCTGCTCCTCTTGGTTTGCTCATATAACTGTTACATTATATGTCAAAAGAGGTTGGATAAATGTAAGTAAGGTTATTAATCAGCTTGCTTTAAGAAGAGAAAATGACCATCATGACCCTGAAGTAACCACAGGAGGTTAGCCTTTGTTAAGATGGAGGATCCAGGGACAAAAATCTGAAATGGTTTTCTAATAGTTAAGAGTGGTGCCTGGCAGTAGCCAACAAAAAATGAGAATCTCAGTCCTACAACTGCACACAAGTAAATTCTGCCAGCATTTTAAATTAGCTCGGAAGCAGAGGCTTCCACAGAGATTCCAAATAGGAGCTTGGCTCGGCAGACATGTAGGCTTCCACCTTGCGACACTCCAGGTAGAGAACCCAGCTGAGACCCCAGGGAATTGTGACCTGCAGAACCGTGAGATAATACATACTTGTCTATTAATCCACTATCGGTTTGTGGTAATTTATTACACACCAATGGGAAGCTGATACAGGAATCGTTTTTTAAAATCTAGGTTATAGTGATCCTTTTCATGAGTGTCCATAGTTGTGCTCTTGTGGCTGCCTTGAGATCTTCAAGTGATTCACAGTGATAACCTTTCATGGTCATTTTGACTTTGCGTAACAGCTAGAAGTGACACAGTGCTGCACCCAGTGAGTAAGATGGATGAGGGCACACTGTAATGTTTTAACAAGCTGGCCTTACCATTGGATGGCTCTTTTTTTTTTGAAGAGAATAAAACAAATACAAAATAAAACAGAATATTCAATCAACACAAAACAAAGAATGTGATACATGACTTCAAAACAAAACAAAAATAAACCAGCAATGGTTACCATGTTGCCCATTGCTATCTTCAAAATAACTTCCCATACCATTGGGCATAATGAAATCAAACACAACAGAACAGAATAAAACCAATCAAAACAAAACAATGAAAGCAATACAGGACTTCAAAACAAGGCAGTGGAAATACCACAGTGGCTACCATAATGCATCTTGTTATCTCCCAAGTAGCTCTTTATATCATCAGACATAATAAAAACAAAACAAAATAGAATAGTCAATCAAAACAAAACAATGAACATAATGCAAGACTTCAAAACAAGATGAAAGGAAATCAATAATGGCTACCATAATGCCTCTTGTTATCTTCAAAATAACTGCCCATACCCTCAGGTATAATACAATCAAATAAAGCAGAATAGAATAAAACCAATCAAAAGAAAACAATGAAAGCAATACAAGACTTCAAACAAGACTGTAGGAATACAACAGAGGCTACCATGATGCATCTTATCTTCAAAGTAGCTGCTTAGACCATCACACATAACAAAATCAAACAAAGCAAAATAGAATAAAATCAATCAAAAGAAAACAAGTAAAGCAATAAAGGCTTTGGAACAAGATAATAGGAAATCAATAATGGCTGCTATAATCCATTTTGTTATTTTTGCAATAGCTG
>RJWT010038127.1:0-12925 GCA_004365215.1 Cuniculus paca
TTTAATTTTTAGTTGTGTATTCTACTCATTTGCATACAGCACAGATAATGAAAGCAAAGTCATCTTCCTCATCAAATCAGCTTCTCCTCTGTACTTTTCTACTCCCATGACACCACAATTTTCCTGTGCAGTCAGACTTGACATTCTATAATTATCGTTAGCTATATCCTACATATTTTATTTGCAATTAGCTCAATCCACTTTACTCTTTCTTCAAAATGGTATGTGATTGTATTCAATGTTTGCTTTTCCTCATGGCTCCTTGCATCTAATTTGAGCATTTGTCTTTTTCATTTTAATGAGATATA
This sequence comes from Cuniculus paca, assembly GCA_004365215.1. Taxonomy (NCBI): domain Eukaryota; kingdom Metazoa; phylum Chordata; class Mammalia; order Rodentia; family Cuniculidae; genus Cuniculus; species Cuniculus paca. The sequence continues at coordinate 309 of RJWT010038127.1, forward strand.
TACCACACATTTGGTATTAAATCTGAAATTCAATAGAATAATATAAAAAATCATTACATATGTTTATGTAATAAAGATATATACTTAAATATATATACTTAAATATATGATATGTGTTTGTACAGTTTTTAGAAATTTCCACTTATATACACAGAAGTTATGCATATACATGTATATATTCACTAGGTATAAACATTATCAGGGAGTTTTTACTTTTATGATGGTTACATTTGTTGTATGAAAAGATATTTGTTAATTTTTTCAAGAAAATATAATGTCTCATTAATATGGACATGTGCATAGTAGACATTGTTCCAAGAAAAATACCATGAGTTTTTTTTTCCCTCCTAAGTATTCCTGCCTGTATTATTGTTAGGAAAGGCATGATGTGGATATGTGACCTTTACTTACCTTGTACTCTCTATTTTATTAAAGAGCAGAATGCACATGGACAACCTTTGTTATCTAGTTTCCCGACCGAGCATAGTATCGGACTGGGCCAGACTTGTTTGCATTCTGTAAGTGTGATCCATTTTGTGGGTTATCTTTCTGATGTTCTACATCCTGACATTCAGCTGGAAATGTCATATATTTGCTTAAGCCTGTCTCTGACAATTGCTTATTTTATGTATGGGATAACTCTTCATTTTGCATGATTTTATTTTTATCAGATTTCATGATCCCTTTGAATCATTTTGATCTGAGAGTAAGTCATAGATTCTGCATAAATTTTTTCAGAACTTTCTATATTTACAGTAAGATATATACACCATATGTATATATAGTATATATTTTCTATATCTTCTGTTTTTGCAATTTTGTCAAGGTTATACAAAACTTAAAATGAATATTTTTCTTGGTACTTCTTTGAAAGACATGTTTTATTTCTGAATCTTGTTCTACTTTCCCTCTGAACACAATTCATTAATGGAATGAAACTTCACTATTTGATAAAGTAGAGGCAGATTCCATTCTTACTTATGAGAGACTCTGAGAAGAAGTAAGTCTTCAGATATCTTACAGAATGAACAGATCTTATGTAGAGGCATGAATTCCTAAATTCTTTATATTTAAGAGAAAATCATTGGAAAACATAAAGAGACCATATTGGAATGGTTGAAGGAGATGTACCAACCATTATAGCAAGGTTTAAAATGTATGAGTTGGAAATGTGATAGGGATGAGATGTATTTTAATAATTGTCACTGAGGTTTAGTAGGTAATCAAATTTAGCATTACCTTTTAACAAATTATTAGTATTAATTTCTAGCCCAGTATCAACATAAAAATGTCTCTAAGTTTGGCATATATCCATTTTAAAAAGTACTTAAAGTTAATCTAAAAATAGGAAGGAATTATCTAAACAAAGCATTCTTGCATGCAAGGAATAAATACTGCAATAGTTAAATGCTTATTTGCTGTACTCTTTCAAGATCACGAAGCATGATTATTTAGATGGTGTTAAAATTAACGGCTTTAGAGTTCCCCCAATAATCTGAGTTTATTTCCTAGCTAGGACAATTAATCACTATAAGATCTGAAGCCAGTTATTCTTGTCTTGCTAGTTACTAAGAGAATTAATGCAAATAATTAAATGTAGACTAGTCCTAGCCATTCTGTTGTTTTAATTTTTTACTAACTCATTTATTCTTCACAAAATTGTAGGTATTATTAACCCATTTTGCAGATGGAGGCTGGAGTACAGAGAAAGATTAAATCACTTCCTGTTGTAGTTTGGATCTGGAAGGTCTCCTAAAGGCTTTGTCTCTGTTTGGTGGCACTCGTGGCAGGTGGTTGAACCTTTAGGAAATGAGGCCTAGATGGGAGGACGATTACTGGAGGTCTGTGTCCTTGATGAGTATGTCTTGTCCTTGGCCCTCTCCTTTCTTTTTTCTTTCTGGCCACCAGGTGGTGAGCAGCTTCCCTCCGCCATGCCCTCCCACCATGCTGTACGGCGGCACCACAGGCCCAGAAACAGGAGACCTAACTAACCGTGGACTAAGACCTATGAAACCTAAATTAAAATAAATCTTTGCTCCATTTATGGTGATTCTCTGAGGTACTTCTTCACAGCCATGCAAAACTAATTCACTTCTGAAAAGCAGTGAGATCATCGTCATCACCAAGGACATCTGCTGTCATCCTTTCCACCCTTCATTTTTGGCCATGTCTCTCCACAAACCTTATGCTCCCAACAACATTGGCATTTGCAGTTGCTGAATGAAATCTGGACATTTCACATCATCTCTGTGATGTGGTTTTATACATTTTTCTTTAATAAGCTTCTCTCTCTATTTATTTTCCTGGCTAACTATTCATCTTTCTCCAACACTCAGCTTGATCACTAGTGTCACTGACAAACAGAAAGGCGTCTATCTCTATCCACTTGTGCCTGAGTTAAAAATGATGATGCAAGACTTGTGCGGCATTTATATCTTTTCACTTTCTATATGGCTGTCCCTTTATTTGTCTGTCCTCATGATTTGTCTGTGGCAGAAGTTGCATTACGTGTCATCAAAATCTAACCTAGCTGAGTACCGTCTCATATGATAGTAGGATATTAATTGACAGTATGTATGTATAATTATGAGTTGTACAATTTGAAACTTTGAGCCGGTTCTTGTTTCTTCTTTTCTTTTGCAAAGCTGTTTTTATTACATTTCTATCCTCACAGAGTAACTGAGAATTGGGGCAACATCTTAAGTGCATTCATACCACCAGAAGATTACTTAATAAGTGAGAACAATTTTTGTGATTCTATTGGTAGTTTAGATTACCCACAAACAGATTTTTGTCAGAGATGTAGATATGTGTTTATTTAGTATAGGCCCAGGTTCTTCGTGAGCTCCATTTAATTTCACTTCAGAAAGATATTTTCATTGACAGAGAATTTCATTTGAAGAGCACAGAAAAACTTTCAATTATCAAAGGTGAATGGATCATCCAAGTTCCCTAAAGACAGAGTCTTTTTAGACTTGCAATATTTGTCTGGGTACCTTAAATCCGAATTAACTGCATTGCAAGATTAACTCCATTATTCATTTAGTATGCTCAGCATATTGGAAAAGATTTGCTAGCTCACACAAATACAATAATTGCTAAAATGGATGTCTCTTCTTTAGAGGATGCTTACTTAACAAATAAAACCAATACTCAAAATTTAAAAAAAATTAATCTTTCATACAAAAAAAGAAAATGTTGTTTCTTAGAAGTCATTTCTTTGATAGAATTCTTTTCTTTATTGGTTATAGTTAGTTTCTTTTATTCTTTTAGAAATCTTCATAGAGAATTTGGGGCTTCCAAATTTTAAAAGATCATGAATTCTTCTCTCTTGGTAATATTTTCCATTTTTGTTTTACTTTGATACTCCCAATATGACTCAATTTAAGAATAGATTAATTGCCTCTAATAGAGAGTGCTTCTTTAAAATAAAACTGCTTGTCTCATTAAAAGTTGAACCTTTAAAATACTCATGCCAGGAAGCATTAAGTAAGCCATGGATCTGAGTTGTAGCTGTGGTTATTTGGAAATTGTTGCCCATAGTCTTCCTAAGCCACATGTACTCTTTGGAAAATGTGAAGCAAAATACTTATTACTGACCTCATATTTAAAGCCTTGGAAAAATGCATGCACTATATAAATAAAGCTGCTAGTGTAGATTGGAGTAACTTTTTATTTCCTACTTTTTCCTGTGCATTTTATTGGGAAGTGAACATTTAGACATTTTTATTGCTGCTGCATGTACCCACTACGTATTAGTTTGTGCCCATCTTCCATCTTCTTAATGTGAATTGACCCCTTTGTGTCTGTACATACATATTTTTAGTGGTTTCAAAGAAATCATTATTTAGAGCTTCATGGAATCTGCTATTGGCAATATATTATCATCTGATATATAAATTTATGACAAAAAATTAAATGCTTTGGAGGCACATCTAGTATTTGGAGAAAATCTTATTTTTAGTAATCTCCACAGTTGATTTTAGACTATGTCATATGGAGAGATTTTAAAATATGTGCTGCATCAAATTTTATCACTCATTGCTTAGAAACACTAAAATCTGTCCAGTGAAGTTATAATAATATCCCAGCTCTTTGTCTGATCTTCAAGTCCCTGGTGATTTCATCTTCATCTGTTCTCTGACTGTATCATAGATCTCAAGAAGTTGAGGTCTCCATGGCCATATTTCAGCTGTAACTCAAGACCTTCTGAACTCAGGGCTTTTGTATATGCTCTTCATGAACATTTGAATGCTCACGGCACCTTCCTTGATTCCTTCTTATCATTCACGTATCACTTTTAACATCTCAGAAGGGCCTCAGCCATGAAACAAAACACTTCTTTCTCCATGTACATCATGGCATCGTCTACTCTCTTGATTGCACATATGAGAAACTGTACATAAAGTTATACTTTACATACATGTCACACTGATATATTTTTAAATTGTCTACCCTGCTTTAAAGAGTGGATCTTGAAGTCCTGAAGTTTCTTTATACTTTTCAAAATATCAACCTTTGTGTTTAACACAGCAATTAGCGTACAATAAATAAATAATATAAGAAAAAGAAAGAACCAATGATTAAGAGTAGTTTTATCACACATAATAGAACAGCATGCGCAAAGTTACTGAAGCAGGGAGGGGTTTGATATGTTTCTGGAACTCAGAACAAAATAATGGGATGAGATGAGGTTATGGACATTAGCAAGGAATGGAAAACCATCCTAAAAATACTAGATTTCTGTCACAGCACGTAGAGAAAACGTGATAGAGTTTTAAGCAAGAGATGACAGGCTCTGAATTTCAGAGTTCAGAACTGCTGCTGATAGAGACTGGACCGGAAGCAGGCAAAAATAAAGCAAGAGCCATTAGGATGTTGATGTGGCACCCAGGGAAGACGATGATTTGGACTCTAGTGCTGGAAGTAAGTGAAATAAAATGAAGGTAGAAATGGAGAAAAGGTAATTTTAGTGTAATTTCTGTAGATGTGTGGTTCTGGTGTAGGTTTTACACATTTGGGGTGGGAATTCAAAAAATTTTGGACACAGCACATTAAAGATGTCTGAGACCCTGAATAGAAATATCTGTTGGGCAGTAAGTTAGGAACTCAGAAATCTTTAACTAAATAAATGACCTTGGTAATCTTCATTATAGAATGATATTTCAAATACGCAGAAGTGAGGATAGTCATATGTGAGGAGCAAGTCTTGGTAGGCAGTTTGAGCACTTTTAACATTTAGGAAAAGAATTTTGCAGAGTCAAGAAATAGACTGGGGAGGAATAGCCAATGAGAAAGGAGGAAAACCAGGAGTGTGAGGTACTGAAGAAGAATGAATGAGCAGTCTTGCTTGATGTTCATACTGAAATGTTACTGATCTGGCAAGAGAAGTTTTAGGAAATAAAACTTCAGACAAAACTTGTTGAGGCAACAAAATTTTGGCAGGAGTTTTTAAACAGTATTATGTAAATGGTGAGCAGAGAATGGTGTAATAGTGATAGAGCCATTTGGGGTCAAAAGATGACTTTAGAAGAATGATATGTATATTGGAAAGCTTTGTGTGATAGAGAATGGTGGCTGATTCTGCAGAGATATTGTCTGAGCTGAAAGTGGCACCCCACTAACAGCCACCAAAGAAACAGGGCATTAGCTACTTAAGGAAACTTAATTCTGCCAACAGTTGGAAGTAGTTTGAAAGGTGATTCATTCCCAGAGGCCCCAGAAAGGAATGAGGCCTGTTGACCCCTCAGTATAAATCCTATGAAACTCTAAGCCTTGAAAATAACCTGGCCACACTGTGTCCAGACTTCTGACGTACTGTGGTTGTAGTTCACATGTTAAAACGCCATGTTTGTGATACTTTATTAAAGCAGCAGTAACAATAAATGCAGATTTGGCTTCTTGGAAGTAGGGTGTTTCTATGACAATGACCTTCAAATGTGGAAATAGTTTTAGAATCAGGCTGCGGGCAAAGTCTTGGAGAATTTTGAGGAACATGATAAAAAAAAAAGCCTAGATTGCTTTGAACAAGTCACTTGTAGAATGTACACATTAAGGATGTGGCTAGTGAGGGCCTAAAAGGAAATCAGGAATATGTTACTGGAACCTGAGAGAATAGAGGTCATTCGTAAAACTGTGTTCTGTAGTTAGCTTGTAAACAGAACTTTTTAAGTGATGAACTTGGACATTTACTTAAAACTTTCAAGGAAAGGTTATTACTTGTACTATTAGTCACCTCAGTTTCCTATAACTATTACAGACTGGGTAGATTGAAAAATCAAATTTAATTCTCAAGGTTCTGAAACATAGGACGTTCAGTATCAAGGTGGACAAGTTAAGTTTCATTCTGAGACTCCATTTCTTGCCATTAGGTGGCCACTGTCTTGCTCTTTTCTACATAATCCCTACCCTGTGTGAGTTAATAAAATTGGGAAGCTAGCTGGTGTTTGTTCTTTTGAGGACACTAATTGTCTTGGGTCAGGGTCCCATCTTTAGGATCCAATTTAACCTGAATTACTTCCTTAGTCCAGATGCAGCCATACTGGGAGTTAAGACATCAACATATACCTTCTGTTTTACTGGAAATCAATCACAAATATTTAGTCCATAATACCTGGGTTTTCTGTTGCTTGTAATAAAATATGAGAGAACAGAGATACATTGAGGGGAAACTATTAAAGAAAAAAGAACAAGGACTTACAGATTTCAGAAGTTCTTATTTTAACCAAATGGTAAGAGGCTTTAAAATTAAGAGATCAACTGTCAGTAAAAAATGCTTTGGTGAAAAGACTAAGGTGTGATTCTTCTCTGAAACCTTGGGAAGATTAAAAGATTAGAATGTTTACTTATGTAAGAGACACTTTGACATGATCTCTTCATTCACACCAAGCAGCTCCTAGAAATCTACAGGGTGTTGTCTCTCACCCATCTCAGCAGAAACATGGAGAAGAGATTATCAAGGGAAGAACTAAAGAAAAATAACCCTTTGAAGTTTGTATAAAGCTTGCAAAACTCTTGATAATTTTTTACCAGTAAAACACTGTAAGTTTAGGTACAAATGGAAAGGAACTATGGAATGAGATGAAATAAGAATGTTTGATCAGCAAATTCTACTAGTAGATAAAGCTGGTGGTAAATACTCAGCTGCAAAAAGATAGTAGGTGCCAGGAAGAAGAAGGACGATGTGGAGGGCAGAGTGGCAAACCAAATTGTGGACTTCAGAGTCCAAAGGATGGAACCAGGAGCCACAGAGGGTCTTTCATAATCTTTTTACCTACTATATTTTGTCTGCTTGTGTGTTGAAACTGCTTTTGGTTTGTGACTGTGTCTCACTTTCCTTTTTCCTCTTGTTGGAACTGATTTGGGACTTTTGAACAGATGCTATTTAGATGAAATTCTTATGGTTTTAATAATGGGATGAGACTGTTTGGAACACTGAGAAGGGTGAATATATCTTCCCTTGGGAGTGTCTTGAATGCTTAGGGGCTGAAGGACAGACTGTGCTAGGCATCAGTCTAAAAATATTCCTTCTAGCTTTCCAGCTTTGGCTGCTCAATCAAGCCCTAATCCAGGTACAACTGTGAATCCAGGACTTTAGCTGTGATAGATGTACTCAGATGCTCTTAAAATAGGGAGATTTTTCTGGATTATCTGGGTGGGCCCAGTGTAACTACATGTGCCAGAAAAAAAGAGAAGAGCAAGTCAAAGGGAGGAATGGAGAGATAAGTGATATGAGAAGAATCCAGCCTACCGTTACTGGACAGCAAGAAGAGAATGCAATAGTATGAAGGTGACAAGAAATGTTCCTTGCTAGTAGTCAGAAAAGAAACAGGAACCTCTGGTCTATTACTGAATTCTTCTGAGAATTTAAATGGCTAGAAAATGATTCTTCTCCAGAGTTGTCACAAAGAAATCAAGCCCTCCTGATATCTCGGCTTCTGAAGTTGTAAGCAGGGTAACTAGGACAGCAACATTGTGCCTGGATTTCTGGCCTACAGAAATTGCCATGAGATAAATGTTCATAGTTTTAAACACTGTATTCTAATTTGCCTCATTAGTGATAGAAAACTAATTCATCAAAACTTCAGGGACAAGTAGAAAATTAGATGTAGTAGAAAATACTACATAAAATATAAGTGGCTTCGCCAATTTCAGAAGTCAGAAAACTCACTTGAAACAATATTATTAGGTATTATGGTGTAGATCGATAACATTCTTCTCATTTTACAGGTGGAATTTGTGGAGGGTGATTAGATTATAGGGATGCTGTGCTTAGAGCTGAGTGTTAGGAAGTGGGGTCTGGTCAGAAGATTTGGGATTCCAGGCTGGTTCCTCTCTTCTCCCTCTGATTGTTGGCCACCACGTTGTAAGCAGCTTTCCTCTATCACCCACCTCTGCTATGCTGTCCTGCCTTGGAACCAGCGAACTGTAAACTGAAGACATGAACCAAGATAAACCTCTTCTCTTCTGAGTTGTGGTTGTTGGGTATTGTGTCTCAGTGACAAGATAGTGACTAAAACAGTAAGTTAGAAATGAAAAATGAAGAGACTGTGGGAATGGCACTGTGGCAGAGTACTTGCCTAGCATGTGCAAAGCTGGTAATGATCCCTAACACGACAACAAAACAAAACAAAACCTAATAAAACAGGGATGGAAAAAATACATTCCAAAAACTTGAATGAAAAACAGAGTGGCAATATTAATATCAATGAAGCAGATTTTGGACAAGGAGCATCACCAGAGACAAAAAGGGAAATTATTAATGTAAAAGGATCACCTCACCAGGACAGATATTTGCAAGGCATTTTTTATGACAAATCTTCACAATATTTGAAGCAAGAACAGAAAAGAGAAATGTAATTATTTTATCCACAATTATACTTGGATTCTTGGAGACTTAAACATTCTTTAGTTATTAATAGAACAAATTCACAGGGAATGAGTAAATTTATCAATTATCAATCAATCTATCTATCTGAAAAACCTGATCATCATCATCAATCAACTTGATCTAGCTGAAAGTTTTGAACATTTTACTCTGCAACTGGAGAATGTACCTTCACTTTTAGTATACATGGAACATGAATGTTCCTTAATTGACTATATTGTGAATTACAAAGCAAATTTTATTAAATTGCAAAGTTTAAATATTCTTTTGTTATCTTAAAAGTTGATAACAAAATGATGTATTGAAAAATCCTAAATATTTAGAAATATTAAATAGTATAAAACATATCAATAGATAATTCATGGGGCAAAAAATAAATATTAAAGGAAATAAGGAAATATTTTGAATTGAAATAAAAATATGCAGTGGATCAAAGTGTTTGTGATTGTACTGAAACAATTTTTAGAGTTGATTGAGAACATTAAATGCTTATAATTCTAAAACGTCCTGAAATTAGAGATCTACTTTCAGAATCCAGAAAAATAAGAGAAAACCTAAAGTGAACAAAAGGAAGAAAAAAAAAAGACTAAAGGAAAAGTCATTTATGTTTAAAAGACACAAACTTTAGTGAAAAGTCAATGAAAGCAAAAGTTATTTCTCTGGGGTTAAAAAAAATCAACAAAATTGATAACGTCTAGCTAGATTGATTAAAAAGAATGATGTAGATTATGAATATCAGGAATGGAAAGAAGGGAGGTAATTACTGATCCCAAAATCATCAGCATGAAAAATTGCAAAAGTCCTGAGCACATAAATATGACAGGTTTGATGAAATGAACTAACTCCTTGAAAGACAAACTACAAAAGCTCACACAAGAAGAAAAGATAATGGGAGTAGCCTACATCTATTAAAGAAATTGAATTACAGGTCTAAATCCTCCCAAGATAGAAAAGTTTAGGTGCCTCTGGAGGACTGAGATTTAGAGAAGGTGTGGGAATGAGCAAAATAGTGGGCAGGCTGTGGTAAGGTGCTCAAACAAGACTTAATGTGCAAAAGGAGATGGGAGCGAAACAGCCCGGATGAAAGGTCTGTTGGGGTTATGGTTGGCCCTTGGGCAGATAATGCCAGTTCATATTTCTTATGTGACAGCTCATACCTTATACAGTGAATGCAGTCAATGGCTTTATTCAAGGAGGCCTTGATGATCTTTTCAGAAGAGGAGTCTCAGGACTACAGCATTTTGTGTCAAAAAGGAAGGTCTGCAGTAAGTGATTCTCTGTAGTGAATCAAGACACGTGTAACTGAACTGCGTATGGCTTTAGGTTTTGGGAGTACTGGTAGCAAAGACAGTTTCTCTTCTAGGACTGTGCTTCTGTAAGCTCTCTTCTTCCCGCTTTGTCCTATAGAGAACTGAATTTTCTTCAGTTAACAAAACAAGCCTCTTGCTATACTCCAGAGTTTTAACTCTGTTGTAGTCATTGATCCATTTCCACTAGGTTAACTAGTTTCAATTTTTAACAATTTCTTTCTTTCCAAAGCAATATTGTTGACCTTAAAACGGTACAGTTCCATCCCCCAGAAGGCTACCAAAATCTGTGATGCTCAAGTCCCACAGGTAAAATGGCATTATACTTGTTTATAACCTGTGCACATCCTACTGTATACTTTAAATCCTTCTTAGATTACTTATAAAAGCTGATACAATGTAAATGATTCTTATATTGTATTTTTTAGGGAGTAACATTAAGAAAAAAAATCTATACGTGTTCAGTACAAATGCAGTTTTTCTCTCTAAATATTTTTTGATTCAAGTTTGGCTGAATCATAGATGTGGATACATAACCAGATACACAGACTGAGTGCACTTTGTGAAGCTTGTCCTTATTTTTACATTTTTGTTATAACCTGAGTAACTGCTCTGTTATAAGTATGTCTGAGTGGGTAGAAATACAAGGTTAACTTTTTGAGGTTACATGTAGTTCCTGTAGTACAAATATTTCTCATGTGATTTAAAGTGGAGAATTTCCTTGTTGTTAGCTTATTTTACAGAAATACTACTATTCTTGTACTTTTTTTTTTTCTTTTCAGTACCAGGAATTGAACCATTGCACTTGCCAGGCAAGCACTTTACCACTGAGCTAAACCCCTGGCCCTTCATTAGCTTATTTTTATACACTGTAATTTTGGCCAACTGAGGAAAGTGTGAAATAACTAAGGGATTATACTAAATTTTGATACTATTTTATAGTTGTTTTTGTGGTTGAATTATTGAAATCATGAAACCATATGGATAAGGTATAACTTCAGAAGATTTTGTACAACCTCAAGAAATCATTTGGAACGTTTAAATGGTACTGTATTCTGGTTCTGAAGAAATTTTTTGGGAGCAAATTCTTGATTTGCCTTGACTTACATAGTTTTTAAAAGTATTTGAATAATTAGGCTATGAAGTGACCAAGGGTCTAAAACCTAGCTTTTAGGTATTGCTTACCTGTTTATGACCTTGGTTCCCTAATTTAATAATTACACTTGCATGTCATAAATTCTTATAAAGATTGATAAGAATGGATAGATTGGAGGAGTTGAAAACACAAATAAAGAAAGACATGAAGGATGATAGTGCCAGGATATTAAGTGATTTCTGAGAACATATACTTTACTATTTTCATGACTACAATATATTTTTAATCAATAGACGGCACCACAGAATTGACTTTGCTGAACAACCTATTTCAACATCCTCTAATTCATATCAATGAAAGGGAAATCAGTATTTTCAAAAGGCCAAAAGATTTAGAAATTCAGAGGAAGAAATATACTTCTTTCTTCCAAATTATAGTAGGCAAAGTTTTCCTACTACAGAGCAAGAGTGAGTTAGCAAAAAAAGGAAACGAAGTATTACATAAATTTCATTGCTATTTTTGTTTTAATTTACCACTTCACTTATTTATTTTTACTTAAATATAATGCTGATAGGGTCAATCTTTCTTCTGGGTGAATGGTTTTTAAGCAAATATAACATGTTTGAAGACATAAAGACAAAATGAGGTAAGAATTAGATATTAAAAGCATTTATTGTCTTGTGAAGTCAAAATCCTGAAAATACTACATCATATTACCAGAGCACTGTGGTGAAGGATGCGTGACTTCAACATTTTGATGCTAACCATGGCTTTGGGTCTGATCTTGGGTACAGTTTCAAGTGTGGGAGGCAGGTTCAAGTGAATGTCCATAGAATGTGTCCTTTACTATTTATTGTCATTGTTCAGGTTCTTGCTCAACCTGCAGTTTTCAGGATCCATGAGGTCCGGCCAGATGGACAGGTTGTGCTTCTCACGTACTTTGGCTTCCCCATGCCTCTCTTCTCCATCTGGAGTCTGGTTAACTTTGCCAACCCTGCAGCACCAGCAGCTAACTTTTACCTGCCTCTCCGGGCTGTGTTCTCTCCATGGAGCATCTATTTATGTATCACCTCATGCTGCAGCACCCTGCTGGTTTTGTTGTTGCTCCTTTCCATTTGCAGAGATGTTAACTGTGGTGGTATTTATTATTCACTAGAAAATACCTCTGCCGTAGGTGATCTATTTGCTCTTTGTCGTGTTTTTTTTTTTTCTTTTCGCACAAATGAGGAGAGTGAGTTTCACTCAGTTTAGTCAAGGACACAATGTCATTTGCACACTTCTCTTTATTTAACAGTGGGGCATAATTTCCCTGACATCTTTTTTTTTT
>RJWT010038129.1:0-12927 GCA_004365215.1 Cuniculus paca
AGAAAAGAAAAGAAAAGAAAAGAAAAGAAAAAAGAAAGGTGTGTGTCTCAAGTGAGAAGGCAAACAAAAAGGTGCAAAGGTTCATGACGTTTCCAATTAAATATCAAGATTAACACAGAACTCAGCACAAGGTAGGCACTTGTCCTGGAGGAGGGGCTGAGTTGGAGCTGGCAGGCACTTGCTTGATCCAGCCTGGCTTTCCCAGCAGAACTCTCTCCCAACTCCTTGCCTCTTCATAGGACACTGTAGAAGAAATGTTTGCCATGGGGATCAGAGGAGATGAGTCACCAACTAGTGTCCCACAGAAACCAGACTCTGGGAGCTTGCTGGTTAGCCCGACAGCTCCAGACACTGCTCTAGACATAGCCTCCCTCTCTTACCACCTTGAAAATACATCCTCACCAGGGAAGCAAAAACCGACATGGCCACTTGTTTCATCCAGTGGCTTTCATCCCTTTAGAAGGCATCAGGCTCTGCTGCCCATTGGCATCCCCTATCTAGTTCCCTCCTCAGGACCCCTGGGGTTGTGATCAGTATATGAGAGCCAGAGTCATAAAGACAGTGGAAATGGAAATCTCTCAGGCTATTGCCAGTCACGGGCCTGGCAGGGCTGCCCCTAACAGTGTCACACCTACATGTGTAACATGGACACCAGTCAGCCTTGATGGGGGTTAGGCCACAAGAGGCAAACATGGCTACCTTAGTCTCAGCCTTCAGGGACCCACTTAGGTGTCTCTTCTTTAGGGAAATCTTCCTGATCCTCTTCCAAAACAATTCATTTCTCTGACCCCATAATTCTCTGCCCTGCAGCATATGTTAGATTTGGTTATTGAGCATAATCTGTTTCCCTACAATTTTGTGAGTCCCCTGAGGACAAGGCTATATCTATTTTGTTCAGTTATACACACAGGACCAAGTATGGGGTCTGATACATAGAAACTCAGGGCATGGTTGAGTTTTACAGAAGTATAGATAATCTCTGATTCAGGATGATTCAACTTAACAATTTTTCAACATTAGTGCAAAGGTATCCCCATAGAATCTTTTTTGTTTTTTTTTAACTTATAATGCAGTACACAATATATTACATGGGCTATTCAACACTTTTTTTTTGTCTGTTTTGAGACAGGGTCTCAATATGCAGTTCAGGCTGGTCTTGGGCTCACTTTGTAGCCCAGGCTGGTCTCTAACTTGCAATGATTCTCCTGCCTCAGCCTCCCAAGTGCTGGGATTACAGATGTGCACCACCATGCCCGGCACTTCAACACTTTATTATGAAGCAGGCTTTGTGGTAGATAATTTTGCCCAGCTGTAGGTTAACATAAGTGTCCTGAGCATGCTTACAGTAGAATAAGCTAAGCTATGATGTTCAAAAGTTACATATGGGGCCAGGGATTTAGCTCAGCAGCATAAGCGCCGGCCTGGCAAGTTCAAGATCGTGAGTTTGATTCCCGGAACCAAAAAAAAAAAAAGAAAGAAAAAAAAAGTTACATGTGTTAAATTAATTTTTTACTTAAAATATTTTCAGTTTATACTAGGTTTATCAGGATGTAACCTCACCATGAGTTGAAGGCCATATCTATCTGCTTCAAACTAGCCTCAAACTCTTCAGGATCAGACATTGTCTTCATCTGGGCATACAGCATGAAGTGAGTAGCAAAGCTGTCGGATAGGTGCCAGTAACCCAAGAGGTTGGGATCCAACTAAAATAAGGCAGGTAAGATGGGCAAGATCAGTATCCACCCTAGATGGCTGACTAAGCACCAGCTAAGTGCAAAGGACTATATATTTTTCTATTTAATCTTCACAGTTATGTTATGAGGTAGGTACTACCACCATCCACTGTGACAGATGAAGCAACTCAAGCATTAAGAGGTTAACGAATACAATCACTATTTAGTAGAACTGGGATTTAATTCTCTCCCTTAGTCTGATCCAAACCTGTGCTCCTACCACTAAGTCCAGTTAGCAAATCAGTGTTTACTACATCTGCACAAGTCTCTATAGACCTTTTCCAGTACCTCTTATGGTGGGCACCATCCCCAGAGATCTCCAGTAAACCCTGTAGGGCCACAGAAGGCAGAACAACAGGATATACAGTCTGTTTGTTTGTTTGTTTTGATACACAGTCTGTTATGGCTTGTGTCTAGATGTTCTACCAAAGCCTCATGCACTCATGAGAGGGAGGGCTTTTTTAGAGGTAGCTGAATCTAGAGTTTGTGATTGGTTCAAATTTCAGTGCTGGGATTGGGGGTGTGAGTGCTACACCCAGACTAGGATGGGTAGCCTGCCTACAATATAAGGGGTGGAAAGAGGCTTGCTCTCCCCTCCTCTCTTGTTGCTTTTGCTGTCTTTCTCAGCCATGAACAGTTACCTCTCTGTCACGCCACTCTGCCTAGGAGCCAGCCAATTATGGACTGAAACCTCTACAAACTGTGAGCTAAACAAACCTTTCCTCCTTTAAACTTTGGGTGTTGGATAGTTTATCCCTGCAACAAGAGAAAAGTAACTAAGACACAGTCTCTTGCAGAAAGATGATGTTTCAAAGCACGCAGCCCATTCAAATAAATATACACACTTCACATACACACCCCTACCTAAAACTGTGCTGTGCCTCACTTGAAAACTATCATAATCTCAGCTAAAATTTTGTCAAACTCCACGCCCAACAGTTTCCATTTAAAAAACAGTATCTTTGTCCAAATATAAAATATGATTATGATACTGAATATGATTTTCAAATGTCACACATGCCCCAATCACCAGAGACTGCAATTCATTCTCTCTCCTTCATTGAAAGTCACCACTCATGGAAAATAACAGACACAAAGATCCTACCACCAACAGTAGAAATGTCCCAAGTCAGTACAGACTGTGTGACTAGACCATCTGGGGGCATTTCAAGCACACTCAGAATACAATGGCATTATGATCTATATAAGATCAGTAGAGGAAACTCAAGAGATTCAGCTGCTGTTTATTTCTACTTCAGACACCCCTTTGTAAGGAAATGCCAAAAGAAGTTTTTTAGGCTTCAGGAAAATGTTTTCCCAACTGCAAAATGGAACAGTGATATCAAGGAGTCCATATTAAAGAGAAGTACTTTGACTTCCTCCTTTATTCAAAGGTTCACTGTATTGTTTGGGATATTGGAGAAGAGACATAAAGCACAGTTCCAAGAATAACACTGAGGTTTCCTTATCTAGGTTACTATTTGAAACAGGCTCTTTCAACTCTTCTACTCCACCTGGGTGCAAGTACACAGCCAAAGCTAGCAGAATGGCCATGGGAGTTAGGAGGGACCAGGTTCTAGTCTGGTTCAACCTACTGACAATAGTGGTCAAATTGCATAACCTTTTTGAGCTTCGGATCCCTCAACTGTGAGAGGATGAGTACCATGCTTACTTCATTGGGTTATTAAGAAGATAAAATGAGGTAATACATGAGCAATGTTCAGCACAGTGTCTGGAAAATAAGTGAACACATAAGTATTTGTAAGTATTAATTTTATTATGTCTGTTACTATGATTCTTTCCCTGTAGGAATTAACGCAACTAGGAGGGCAGTCAAGAGGCCTGGCTCCTTCTCATTTCCTATTTATTGTCACAAGTGATAAACTGGTCAAGGACAAGAACAGTGGGGCAGGCCAGAGAAACACACAGCTGCTGGATTCTAGGAAAAGTAATACTCCAAAGGGCTGAGTTTGGGAGCAAGCTGGCAAGAGAATACAAAGTCTGGCCTAGGGTGGGGGACAGCAGGCAACTCCAACAGAGGCTCTATGGGGGAAAATGGATAGAAAAAGCCAAAAGGGCCGCAGGGTAAGAAAGATGCATACCATCTTTGAGGCAAAGGATGCCAGGCCTTCCCAAATAAAGGAAGCTACAGGTGAGCTATAAGGAAGCATCAGGACCTGAAGGCTGCGTAAGAGCCAGATGTGAGCAGCAGAAGAGAGCTGGGATCTACCTTCAGGGAGAAGCAGAGATGGAGAAAGGCTGGGACAGGAAAGTTCTCCCCTCTTGACCTTAGTTTCCCTCCTCAAGCCTTCGACATCTCCCCAGATTCAGTGGGCTCCAGAATTTAGCCAGTATTCCAGTCACTGCCTACCACCTACCATTCCCATCTGAGGCCTCTTCCCTAATTTGGCAGCAAAACCAGAGGCAGGTTTCATAATTTCCTCTTTTCTTGGTATCTTTAAAAGAAGAGCACTACGGTTTTCTATAGAGAACCAAGGAGGCCAACACAGGTGAGAATAGGAGCCTCAATAAACATCTCAGAGCATCCCTTGCAGTTCCACACCGGAAAGTCAATGTTAAACTTGCCCACACTAAGGTCCTTCCCCAGATGCCTTGTTTCTTTCTTGGAAGGCCAGCTCTGCCAGCTCCCTCTTGCCTCTCTACACACACATGGCAGCCATAAGGGTAATCGCAGAAGTCGCCTGCAGTGAAGCGACCCTAGACTTAACCAGTCTAAGTTCAATGCCCCCAAATTTAAGTTTTAGACATGTGCAGTGCTGCACACTATCCTCAAGTAATACACAGTGGCAATGTCATCTGCCTGGGAATATAGGGCAGCTCTGGTGGGACCAGTGTCCAGTCACATCCCACCGGCAACAAGTCTCCTTGATCCTGTGATGATCACCATACAGCGCCATCACACGAAGGCCATGGGAACAAGGCTGTTGCATGTGCAAGACTCGCTGCACACAAACACGTATATACAACCTCTGACGCTCATCACATTGCTGTGAGTGAACTGGGAAGACACTGTTCCCATTTTGAAGAGGAAGCTGAAGCCATTTGCCCGAGGTCATAGTTTCCAAGAAGCAGAGGTGGTGGCCCCAATACCCATTCTCCAGCAGCCTCCTCCTTCCCTCAGGACTTTCCTTTCTGCTTTGAAAACACTTAACTTCTCCCCAATCAAAACCAGCAACCACAAGCTCTCTTCAGCAGCCCCACTGCTCCAGTTGTGCCAGTCCCTCCTGAGGCTCCTCTCCCTGCCTCTGCATCTCCTGCATCTCTGGCCTACCCTCTGCTTCAGCCAACTTGTCATCAAATCCTGGGGCCTCTTTTTCCAAGGGACTTCTGCACCCCTTGCACTTCCACTACCGATCCTTTCCCTTGGCTGGAGTACCACAGATTCCTGCTTGCCCTGAATTCATCCTCCCCTTATGCTTCCCTGACCATCTTTTCATCTTCTGAGTCCAGAAGTGCCTTCCCAGGCCCCTTGCCCCTCAGTTTGGCGGTCAGGTGTCTTGAAGGCCATACCTCTCACTACTCTTTCCTCAAAGTGCACACCTGCCCCCACTCCTCCTGTACCTTACTCCCACTCAGGTTGGTCCCTCTTCCCAGCCCTGCCTCCACCTTTTAATTCAAGGCTCTACTTTCTGGTGTCTACAGCATCCCCTGATGAGGAAGCAAGCAGATGCTTTTCCCAGCACCTTCCCTGTCCAAACCCCTAAAAGGACAACCTCACCCCCAGTGTGACCAGGCCCTTACTAGCTGCTTGTACTGAGCTGATCCTGGAAGCCGGAGAAGCCAATGCATCTCTCCAGAATGCTGGCACCGGTGCTCTCAGCCATGGAACATGCTGCTGAGTAAGAGGAGGAGGCTGGGGCTACTAAGAGGGAAGCCAAGAACTGATGCTCAGACAAAAACAGTGAGACCACAGAACCCTAAAGAAGAGCTGCTGGTTTTCAGCTGCAGCTCCCGTGAGGCAACTGCCTCACCATGATCCCTCCCTGGGCTAACCTGGATAGACTCCTGCTCCGTATGTGCAACACTATCAACATTAGGCTCAGGTGACCTGTCCCCTCCCTCTAACAGACCTAATTAGAGGAGCCATGTGTTAGATGCTCAGGGTCCTTCTTTCACAGTCTCCTTATGTGGCTATTACATGTTCTACACACACCTAGTTTCCTTCCTGGGGCCAGAGCTCCTCACTAAGGGCTGCAGAAGGACATAGCTTTAGAGCTATCTGGGGAACTCAAAAGTTTCTTTTTTCTGGAGCTGCATCTCAACCTGCCTATTGCCTACAATGGCCCCTGCTAGACCTGGTCTTGTGTAACCCCATCCCTTGACTGAAGCAGAACAGACCAAGAGTGGAGACCTGATCCACGTAGGAGCAAGATGACCCTCTCCCTGAGGAATATGGACTTTGTACTAAAAGAACTTAGCCCATCTTAGTATGGCTGGAACTATACAGGAACACTTGGAACAGGTAGGCCAATGACAGAAGCCACTAGGCTGCAGAGAGGAAAAGCTAAAAAGTAGCAGATTTGAGCAACAGAAAGGGAATCTAAAAAGGTTTTTCCAACACACCAATCCTGCCTGAGGACCCTTTCTTGCTTAAACTAGAGTCAGTTGGTTTCTGTTACTTGCAGTCAGGGGTCCTAACACAGCTGGGATCTCTGTTTCAGCTTTTCCAGGAATACAATGCAGGTGCTCCACAAACACTTGATGAATGGAGAATGGGCCCCAGATTCTGGCTTTCCTATTTCTGCCAAAGGCACCACTATGCTCTACAAATACTCTCTACATGAAGTGTGTAACTCAGCCCCAGGCAACTTAAATTAAATGCACTTTCCTGGAGCTGGGCTTATAAAATGCATTATATCCTCATTCTCATCTTTTCTTTGGGGCAAACTAGTGCTAAATGGAAAAAAGGCCAGGCCGGGTCAAAAATAATACAAAGTGCATCCAGCAATCTGAATTGTATCTGCAAACTCTGTGCTACTCCAACTTTGCCCAGTACAAAAAAAAAAAAACACTGCCCTGAGATTTCTGCCCGATGCCCCACCTCTAGACTGTCAAGATGATAACCTGAGTCTCCACAAAGTCATAAAGCTAGAACACTGTAGATGTGTCATTTAGGCAGAGATAACGAACCAGAACAATACCAAGAATCCTAAGGCTAGAAGAAATCTCAGGGGATTGTCTTCCAACTGTGTGCTCTGCAGGACCCCAAGACTGAAGTGGAGCCTCTACAGGCACCATTCTCCTGGGCTTCTACCAATGCAGCGAGCATTTGGTGTTCGTATCAAGCCACCTTGAGACTCACATCTGCAATGGTTCCAGTAACTAAAAAAAAAAATAGTACATAACTCCTATTTCAAGACCAACTCCTTCATTATTAAGATGAGGAGCCAGAGACACATGGGCTTATGCAGAGAGGGCAAAATGCACTGCCTCAGGCTGCTTGCTGCCCCTACAATACCCACCATAGGACGGTCACTTGGGCCAAGATGACTGCCTGCATCAGCAGAAGAGTGATGCTAAACAGCCCAAAGAACATAGAGCTGTCCTGATGCTAGTCCTCTGCTATATATAGTTTCTCCCCTGAAATGACCTCACACAGCAGAAAGGTTTATGGTGTGGCAAAACTGGCTGTATGTCCCCAACCTAGAGGTAGAAAACTGCTGCAGAACATGGGTGGTAAGAAAAAGATCTACAGAAGAGATGGGGCTGGGGATAGCAGGCAGACAGCAAGCTTCTGAGATGGCTCTGGAGAAATTCTTGACCCTGACTCTTTTCACCCCTACCCTGGCACTAGCAGGGAGGGTCAACCTGACACTCACATGTGATGATTGATAAAGCAAGTCCCAAGTCTGGGGTGGAGAAGCCACTGTACCATGCCAGGCTCCAATTCTGCCTGTTCAGAGATGCAGATGTCGCACGAGTGCTTCTTCCTAAACCACTTCAATCATCTACACCCCTTGCACAAGAACCAACAGGGACTCCTGTTTAACCCAAATGTACCAATCTTGCACAACTGATTTGATCCTACAACGGACAGGAAGGAGGGAGAGAGGGCAAACGCAAGGCTAACCTAACAGGATAAACATAAAATGAGAACAGAGACTCTGGGTGGTAGGAAAGATTTTCTGTTTTGGGCTTTGTTGTGTTGTTCACTGTTTTTTGGTTTGTTTTTTTTTTTTTTACATGAACACATATTACTTTTACAATACAAAAAATCTTATTGCTTGCTTCCCTCCAATCTGTACCCCTCACTCAAACCACTAACCCTTCGACAAACTGTACTTATTTGCCCCTCATACTTGCTCTATCCCAATGCTACTTAGAGGCCTTCCCTTAACACCTAGAGACCACAGGCCCTCTTCTTCCTCAATTCTTCCTGAAGGGTCTACATGGTGCCTTTGTATCAATTGTCTACACTACAGGATTTAGCACTTCTCTGCATATTGCCTTGTTTGAAATGGTAACAGCTTTGTTTTCGCTTCCTCTTCCAGGCAGACCATAAGCCATCACAGATGATGTGACATATACATATGTGCATATATTTGCAAGAATGAGACAGGATGGAATATTAGAAAGGGCACAGGAAATGGGGTGTGCCACATCTGCACTTGCACTGACCAGTGATTTTACCACTCTGAACCAGGCCCCAAGTTCTTCCCAGTGAATTCCCCAGTAATTCAATTCTTTCCCTCAAAAATGATGGATTCTAAACAAGTTTATCAGCCTCATCAGTTTTAAAAGTAGATCAATACCTCTAGAACTTAGACCAAAGATTCACCCCATAAAAGGGATCTCCATGCAGGGTTTGATGGCACATACCTATAATCCCAACACTCAGAAGGCTGGGGCAGAAGAATTGTGAATTCAAGGCCAACCTGGGCTACAGGTCAGGAACCTGTCTCAAAAAATAAAAATACAAAATAAAATTACAAAGGGGGTCCCCATCCCTCCACACTCAAACTAGCACGAGATGGTGGATATAGTCCAAAGTGGTGGGTGGAGACCAAAGTCTTCCTTGGGCACTTCTTCTGGGCCGTGGCCCCAGCACAGATAAATGCTCAGGACATGGTTCTGGCAACCAAAGCAGGCTGAGAACCTCTGCTCAGGAACACAGGCAAAGTGCCTGATGTCCAGCATTGCACCAGCCATCAAGCCCTGCACCTTCCACAGAACACACAGCTCATCAGGACAGAGATAGGCTCAGCATTAAACAGGTGGTCTTGACCACAGATTACAGGTAACCCCAGTAAATGTAGCTTTCCTTCTGCCTACTGACCCGGAAGATTAGCCTATCCTGCCCCTAGCGAGAGAAACCAAACAACAGAGCCTATAGCAAGTGGATATTTCAAAAGATTTAGTTGGGCCTTATAAAAAGCCACAGTAGCAGTGAATTTCTTGCCAAATAAAGCCTCCCATCTCCAGATCTGAACCAAGCCACGATAGGAATATCACATGGAGCCAGACCCAGGTGAGCTCTGTGTTCTGTGGGACTGAAGGGGAAAGGGGAAAAGGGCAAGGTACAAACAGAGAAGTCAATCTGGGGCACAGATAGAGCTGGGCAGAGCACCGAGGCTCCCTGAGGAATCACCTGGTAGGCTCCTCTAGACCCTTGGCACTGTTATAGAACTGCCTGGGCGCTAGAAATGGGTTTGGAAAAACAAATCACAGAAACTTCCTTGGCCCCTTCACACTCATCCAAGGAAGAGGCAGTTAATCCTGAGAGGCACTTGACTACAGTGATTAGGTACAGGCCTCCAGGATACAAATGACAGGACTGTACTACACATGAGTTCTCAGCAGGACATAGTGGCACAAGCCTGTAATCCCAGCACTCATCAGGCTGAGGCAGGAGGATTGCTGCGAGTTTGAGGTCAGCCTGGGCTATGTAGTGAGTCTTAAAAACAAACAAACAAAAAACAAACATCAGTTTCTCTACTTTCAGATGTCTTGGTTTCCTCATATGCACAATGGAGGTAACTAGGCCTTTATTAAAATGGAGTTAATAATCATCTACGTTGCAAGTCTGATGTGAAAACTTAAAATAGTGATGTGAGACACCTAGCAGAGTGCTTACTGCACATGAAGTTGGGGACTAATAAATGGCACCGACTTTAGTGGTGATGATTCATAGAGCTGCTATGAGGGCTTGGGAAATGAAATGCTTGTGCCACGTGGCAGTCTATTTGGGGGGAAGGATACTTTTGCTAAAAAAAAAAAAATCAATGCTATGTGTAATATCTCATATTACAAAGGATAGTGTGGTCTGTTTCTCAGATACCTAGTAGGGTGTTGGGAAGGAGGCAGGAGGGGCAGACCCACAAAAGTTGTCACAAGTGCACTTCTAACATGTTCAGGATTTGCAGTGCAAGAACTGGCAAAAGTAAAGTACTGTTAGTCATGGGTGGCAATGACGTCAGTAAACCAGCTTTACCTGTTTAGGGCCCAGTGAGCTCTTTGATAGTGAGGCAGGTATAGAAAGGAAGAAACTCGAGACTTATCAAAAATAGTGGTGTGGTGGGGCACAGTAGTGCATCCCTGTAATCCCAGCATTCTAGGAGACTGAGGCAGGAGAATTCCAAGTTTGAGCAATTTGAGAGACCTTGGATTCAATCCCATTATTGGGGGAAAACAAAAACAAAAACAATAAACCAACAGCCTGAAAACCCAAAATCTTTCATGTCTCATAGTGTGACCTCCCTCCATACAATAGTCAATAACACCAAGCCACTCCCCTAAAGTGAGAAAAAGCCCCGCCATAATGGGTTAGCAGGAGGTTGAGGCAAGGTGTGTAGAAAGCATCTAGCACTGCCAGTGTTCAATCGGTGACAGTACACTGACCTACTGGGCAAGAAATATTTGAATCTGCCCAGACATAGCTAAGAAAAGTAGCCACCGGCTGCTGCTAAAAAGTCAGCAGCAGGAGTTACAAGGTGTGAAGTGAGTGATTTGTTTCTAATGAGAGTTCTCAAGTGTTTGTGGATGATTCACATTTTAAAAAATAAAGCCGGAGCTGGGCATGGTTGTGTCCATGCCTGTAATCCCAGCTACTTAGGAGAGTGAGGCAGGAGGATTGTAAATTCAAGGTCAGCCTGGACAACTTAACAATACTTGCCTCAAAATAAAATTTAAAAGGGGCTGAGAAGAGCTCTGGGTAATGCTCATGCCTAGTAGGCATGAGGCCCACCACATTTCCTCTCACCCACACACACCCATGATGAAACTGGATTCAAAGTTATCATTGAATCACAACTTGCTTCCAATATGCCTTCCTGAATGAATGAATGAATGAATGAATGAATGAGATTCTAAGAATGATAACCCAGGGCATATTGAGGAAGTGAGGTCCTGCATAGGAATCTCATCAGTTATGCACCTCACATGAGAAATGGAAAATGAGGACAGCTATCTTAACTACAGTGCTACACATGGTGATAACAGCAAAAATAACAACATTTATTGCATAGGTAGTATGTCTCAGGTACCACTCTCTACGTGCAGTAATTTGATCTTCATGCTAACCCTTAGAATAGGCACTGTTATCTCCATTTTACAGATCAAGAAACTGAGGCCAACAAAATTCAAAACAGCTTGCCCAAGATTAAATATTTAATGACCTGGATGAGCAGGGCTAGTAACATGCAAACAGATAATCAGTAAATAAAATCTCATGTAACCTGAGAGTTTAACCCTTGCTATACTCTGTGACTCCAGAAGTGTCTGAGGGTAACCAGAATCAGGTTGAAATATCTGTGGATACATTCTATTGCTTCCAATACCGAGACTGAAGAACAGTCACTGGAATACAAGACATCAAGTTGGTTTTCGCTATTAACAACTCACCACCATCATTCCTAAGCATCTGCTATTTGTAGGTACTGAGTTGATCACTTCACAATCACATTTAATCTTTGACTACTCTAACCCAATTTACAGATGCAGAAACAGGCTCTGCTGAGCTTTCTCACCATCGTAAAGGAACAGTGGAGTCACTGTCTGTCTCCCTATGGCTTCTGCTCCCCACTCTATGTGTGTGTGTGCGTGCGTGTGTGCGCGCGCACGTGTGACTAAGCATTGAACCCAGGGCCTTTATCCTGAATTCACTCTGAGTTTCTTACCAGCCCTTTTTTATTTTTCACATTGAGACAAGGACTCACAAAGACACTAAATTGTCCAGGCTGGGTCAATTTGCAATCTTTCTGCCTCAGCCTCCCACAGTGCTGGGTTACAGGCATACAACCATGGTAGGCTTCTGCTTCTTATTAGTAAATAAATGTGGACGTCTTAACATCCTCACCAAGTCTCAGTATCATTATCTGTGAAAGAGGAAAAGTGAT
This sequence comes from Cuniculus paca, assembly GCA_004365215.1. Classification (NCBI taxonomy): domain Eukaryota; kingdom Metazoa; phylum Chordata; class Mammalia; order Rodentia; family Cuniculidae; genus Cuniculus; species Cuniculus paca. The sequence goes on from RJWT010038129.1 coordinate 12,089, forward strand.
CCCTGCCCTGCCTACCTAGCAGGATGGCTGTGAGGATCAAATGATATATAATACTTTCGCACTCTGAAAACTACAAAATGCTGAGCAAACCCAAGGATGGTTCATCTTATTAATTACAAAGAGAGACACCTGATCTGCAAGCGCTTTGCCTCTTTTCCCTTGGGAATTTGGGAATAATTCAAAGCCTGCAAAGCGTGGGCACTCCTTTCTTCAAGTCCCTGGCATCTGAGAGTTGAAAAGTGGAGGTTCACTCTGGGAGAAGGAGGAAATGACAGTATTTGCATTCTACTGGTGTCTCTCTTTAGGAACACAGTGTTGGCTGGGATTCTACTGCCTCCAGCGCACTCAGCCCTCAAACAGCAGGCAACACAGATTTATCAAGCACCTACCATGTGCTGAGCACTTTTACCTAAGATGATGATTTCCTGGGGCTTCTATCTGAGAAGGCTGTGGTCTGGGGACGAGGATATTAGAGAAGGGACAGCAACAAAGACAGTGGAGCGGCTGCAATCCTTGGAGCCGAGCAGACTTCACAGCTGACCTTCTGATGCTTTCCATGGGTTAGGCAGTGCTGCAGTACAACCGAATGAGCAGCGAGCGCTAGAGTTTGTATTAAAGTTGGCACGCTGGGTTCTAGCTCTGCCTCTGCACAGCACGACCACCACGACCACTTCACTTTCCTGACCACCAGCTTTCCCAAAGGTAAAACAGAAATAACTGTCCTCAACTGTAAAATGGGGAAACTCACCTACAATAATGCTTGTCAACAGGCCTAACAAGGTGACTGAAAGTGCTCAATAATAAACTTAAATTGGAAATCAAAAGGTTCTTTTTCTCCC
>RJWT010038130.1:0-12922 GCA_004365215.1 Cuniculus paca
AAGTAATAATTTATAAACTTTGGTTAACATAACTTCTGTAAGTTGGGCATGGTGACGTGCCTGTAATCCCAGCACTTGGGAGGCTGAGGCAGAAGGATCACTGGGGAATTGAAGTCAGCATGAACTACATAATGAGACCCTGCCTCCAAAAAAAAAAAAATTTTTTTTTAGAGAGTGATTGTTTTTTTTTAACTTGGCTTTTTATGTATACACATACGTATTCTCTCCGTATGATTCCAGTTAAACCTTCATTTTTCTAGGATTTTTTTTGGAGACAGGGACTCACTATATAGTCTAGGCTGACCTCAAACTTGCTTTGATCCTCTGGCCTTTTCTAAGACATTTTACAGACATAGTAACTAAATTGCAACCCGATTGATTTCTCACTTAGATTTCTAAGTGGAAAAGTATTTTTTAAAGGAAAATAGTTTTGTTGTTTTGTTTTCCAAATAGGTTCGAGAGCACCATCGAAAATTGAGAAAGGAGGCCAAAAAACGGGGTCACAAGAAGTCTAGGAAAGACCCAGGAATTCCAAACAGTGCTCCCTTTAAGGAGGCTCTTCTTCGGGAAGCTGAGCTAAGAAAACAGCAGGTAGGTTAACCAAAACTTTGATATGTGGTGTGGTGTGGTGCGGGTATGTATGATTTTGTGTGTGTGTGTACACTTTTAGTCTAACAAAGCAATTTGTACACTTTAACATTTATATATATGTTTTTTTAAGTAAGGCAACAATAGCAGTCTCTGGCTAACTCCTTTTCTTCTGTACACAGCTTGAAGAATTAAAACAGCAGCAGAAACTTGATAGGCAGAAGGAACAAGACAAGAAAAGAAAACTTGAAACTAACCCTGCTGATGAGCCATCTAACATTGAATCTGCCAAGGTAGGATTTCATCTCTTTCAAGATGACAGGGAGCTGGGCATGATGGTGCAGATCTATAACATCAGCACTCTGGGAGACTGAGGCAGAATTTTCAAGCCCAGGCTGAGCAGTTTAGACAAATTAAAAAAAAAAAGATGGTGATGTAGCTCATAAAGGGCTGGGTTCAGTCCCCAGAGTCTTATGGGAAAGAGCTGGGTTCAGACTCCTAAGTAAAAAACAACTCCCTTGGCACTAATTAGCTATGGAATATGTGAAGAAGATAATAGGTTTCAATTACTAGTGTGTCAATTTTGTGTTTTCCCCTTTATCTTTATGTTCTCTAGGAATTTGGACAAAGTGAAACTAAGAGACCCAAGCTGACCAAACTGAATCCGAAGACAGTACATTGTCAGGAACTTAAAAAGGTAGCTTAATCTAGGTCAGTGTCTAAAAATGGTAATGAGGTTTAAAAATAGTCATTCCCTGACCTGAAATCCTTATAAAGTGAAAATTCTACTAATTAACTAATGTAAGAAGGGTGATTATGTTCTTGATAGTGTTGCTTCCCAGTATTATCCCCCCAACACATGTTTCCTACCTGTAATTAGAACCTTACAGTGCCTCTAAGCACCTCTTTTGAAGGCCAAATGGACCTTCTAAGCCACAGAAATCCCTGGGTGAATTATCCATGTATTAGACAGTTCTGGGTTTGGTTTTCGTTGTATTTTTGTTTTTTAACCACAGAGTCTCCCTGTGTAGTTCAGGCTGGCCTTGAACTCATGGTAATCCTCCTGCCTCAGCCTGCCAAGTGCTGAGATAACAGGCGTGTGCCACTACACCCCGCTGTAGACAGTTCTTTTTTTGGAAATCCATGTTGATCAGAGTCTGCTAAGCAAGCTTCTGTGTTACCTTCCTGTGGGAGAAATGATGAGCATTTCAATATTCTTCATACCATGTGAAGACATGAGATCCAACTCTGAGCTCCTTGCTAGGTAGATAACACTAGTAGGCTCATTAAGGGCATTCCTACAGTAAGAGATACTGTGAAAATTGTTCTTCCTTGACAGGTGATTGAGGCCTCAGATATTTTGCTAGAGGTATTGGATGCCAGAGATCCTCTTGGTTGCAGGTGTCCTCAGGTAGAAGAGGTGATTGTCAAGAGTGGACATAAAAAGCTGGTACTCATATTAAATAAATCAGGTGAGCAAAAGGGGGTGCCTGTTGTCTTTTGTTCACTAATGAGGTATGAGGAAAACATCTGAAACAGTCTGATTGTAACTGAAGACTGATAAGATCCAACTCTGACCTCAGGAAAGCCAGAACATATGCAGAGACAATGCTTGGCAAAGACAATGGGGGGCAGTTGGAAAGTGGTGGTTTCTAGAATTGCTTTGACTGGTTTTTCTAGGGTTTTTGTTGTTTGTTTTTTGTTTTACCAGTCAGTACTTAATGCTGTTTTATTTAAAAATATAAGCTTCTATAACAGCTTCCTATTTAATATAGGAAATGATGAGTGTACCAGATTGTTCCCCCTACTTTCTGTATTACATGGAGTATTATTAGTACAGGAACAAGATAAATTGGAGTGCAACAGAATATTATAAATGAAATAATCACTTAATGAGTCTGAGCAGCAGGAAGAAGAAAACCCAGAACACAGACTTGGGAAGCAGAAAGTAGGAACAGAGTCAAAAATCATTGTTAGGAGTCAGCAAACAAGTGGCTGCTGGCTGTAGAGTTACATTGTGGAGCTTGACTTAATCCTAAAAGGGTAAGCAATGCAGGAGGAATTGAAATATGAAAGAGTAGACTGAGCTCTGTTAAGACAGAGGCAGCATGGAAGGAAGCTTGCCTTCCTGTATTCCACTTAAGTCCTTTTCTAAAACTTGGAAAAGGCAAATGAGTGAAATCCATAATGTTAACAGTTTATAAACTCAACAAGATGACCAAATTAAAGCATATGTTGTGTTCTTAATTCCTGTCAGATCTTATACCAAAGGAGAATTTGGAGAATTGGCTAAATTATTTGACAAAAGAGTTGCCGACAGTAGTGTTCAAAGCCTCAACAAATCCAAAGGATAAAGGGAAGGTAACCAAAGTACATTAATGTAAGTGGTGGGAAGTGTGGTTCTTTCCGATTTTGGATGGTTGAAATATGATGAGTATATGAGAAGTTGATAAAAAAGTGAAAAATAACAAGATCCAACTCTGATTTCATCCAGAGAGCATCTGAAAAATAAAAGTCCAGTGGTTTAAGAGCTGGGCTCTGGTGCTAATTTCTTGAGTTTTATGTGTTGTCAGAATTAAACATGTTTGAAATTTTACAGGCAAAGGTAAAGAAGAAAGCTTTTCCATTGAAACGTAGTGTTTGCTTTGGCAAAGAGGGTCTTTGGAAATTTCTTGGAGGTTTTCAGGAGACTTACGGCAAGCCTATCCAGGTTGGAGTAATTGGTGAGTTTCAGTTTATCGCATTCTACCTCTTAGCCAAGAATTTGTTCTTAAGAACAAGATTATCAGCCGGGCCTGGTGGCACGTACCTGTATTCTCAGCACTGGGGAGATTGAGACAGGAGGATCATTGTGAGTTCAAGACCAGCCTGGGCTACAAAGTGAGCTCAAGGCCAGCCTGAACTGCATAGCGAGACCCTGTCTCAAAAAGACAAGGGCTGGGGATCTAGCTCAGCAGCCTAAGCGCCTGCTTGGCAAGCGCAAGGATGTGAGTTTGATCCTCGGTGCCACAAAAAAAATTTAAGAAAAACAAGATTATCATGAAACAAAGGTCTTTGCTTTTGTCCACTTCAATGCATCATACACAAATACAATTTAAAAACTTAATTGCTGCCAGGTTCAGTTCCTTACTAAGACTAGACACTACAAGAAGTTGAATTCTGAAAGCCCTTGGTAGCTGGGAGTGTATGTAGCTCAGTGGTCCAGCACTTTTCTGACACGTATGAGTCCCTGGGTTCAATCCCTCGCACCACAGATAAGTGAGTACATACATACATAACTTCATCACTTGGGCAAGAAATGAAGCAAAGACTGGTCTTAGTGTTGAAGTAAAACACTAAGATCTAACTCTTGATATTGCTCTAAATATCAGGCAGACATAAAATTGGGCAGTGAAAATTTTATAATTGCCAATACATTAAATGTCCTATATGTGTGAATTTCCCCCTTTTTGTTTTTGTAGGTTTCCCAAATGTGGGGAAAAGCAGCATCATTAATAGCTTAAAACAAGAACGAATATGTAATGTTGGTATATCCATGGGGCTTACAAGGTAAAGTATTTTATTATAGATAACTATTTTATTTTTGTTATCTTAAGCCAATTTTTTCTTTATTTAAAGCTGTCAGTGAAAGGAAAAGGGCCAAGCCTACAGTGGTAGGGTAAGATTGGAGGAAAATTGAAGTGAGGCTGGCTGTCCACAATTTAGTTTGAAAGACATTTAAATGAGATTGAGAAAAAAGGAAAGGTGCCTCAGACAAAATGTTTTTCTTGGCCTTGAGAAGAGGATAGGAGCTTTCCAGATAAAATATTACGTAGAAAAAATAGTTATTTGTTAGGTAGATGTCGATGCTATAACATGTAGTTTTTCTTTTTAAAGAAGTGGATATCCTGTTAGGGTTTTAGATACCATGAAGCAAATGATGATAAATTGGATCTGACTCACTGTGCTGAGTTTTTTCAATCCAACCCTGAGCTTCATATTCTGTCTTGTCTTCCAGATAAACCAGTGCCCAAATAATTGCATCTCTTTGTATTTTAGGAGTATGCAGGCTGTTCCTTTGGACAAACAGATCACACTCATAGATAGTCCAAGTTTCATTGTGTCACCACTTAACTCCTCCACAGCCCTTGCTCTGAGGAGTCCAGCAAGTATTGAAGTGGTAAAGCCACTGGAGGCTGCCAGTGCCATCCTGTCCCAGGCTGATGCTAGGCAGGTAAAAATGCTCACGCCTTTTTAATTAGATTTTCAGGGTTTAAAACAAAACAAAAAAAACACTATCCTAATAGACCCTGTCTCAAAAAGACAAAAAAAAAATACCCTATTAGGTGAATGACAATTCCTGTTTTGCTTTTTAAGGTAATTCTAAAATACAATGTCCCAGCCTATAAGAACACTCTGGAATTTTTTACTAATCTTGCTCAAAGAAGAGGGCTACACCAAAAAGGTGGAGGCCCAAATGTTGAACGTGCTGCCAAACTGCTGTGGTCTGAGTGGACAGGGTAAGGCTTCTTTCTCTTGGCATTTTGGTCAGTACTTGAAGAGTAAAGGAATGGGTTTTTAACAGATCTTATTTGTAATACCAGTGCTTCATTAAGTTACTATTGCCAGCCCCCTACATCCTGGACTCTTTCTTCACATTTTAATGAAAGTGTTGTGGCAGACATGAAAAGGGGCTTTAATCTGGAAGAACTGAAACAGAACAATGCGCATAACATACAAGGTGAGAGATTTGTGTTTCACTGCTGTTTTCCTCTGTTTATATGCTGATAGAGGTCTCATCAGTTTTGGGGGCATTTTATTTCCTAGCCATCCGGGGCCCTTGTTCAGCCAGCAGCGTGCTTTTCTGGTCTTTGGGTCTGACAAATGGAATAATGGAAGAGAAAGACCTACCTGAATTGCCCAGACAGAGAAGAGAGAGAAAACAAGAGGAAGGAAAGGAAAACAAAGATACGGTTAGTGACCAGTAAAGTGTTGATTATAAAGTTGTTGATGTAAAGTGTGTTCTCTGTAAGTTATTTAAAGCTAAAGTGCTTTTCCACCTTTATGATGTGTAATAAGTGAAAAGGGGTTAAATGGGAAAACAAAGTGCAGTTGATTGAAAGAAGCACCCCATACTGTATTTAAGCCTATCATCATCGGCATTAATTTTACACATCCTGTTAGGTGTATCTTCAAAGAATAACTGGATTAAAATGCAGGCAAGGATTACTAATTGTACCAGTTCTCTGTCCCATAGGAAAAGATCTCAGACATGTCCCCTGTAGAAGAGCCAAGTGAGGAGGCACTGCCAGAGGACTTTGTTATAGCAGGTAAATGTGGGACAAAGGACTTCACAAAGCAGCTTGCTGTAGAAATTGTGTTTGTTTAAATCCTCACTTTCTCTCCAATATAGGTGAACCATGTATTGTCTTGGATGAAAAGACTAAAGATGATGATGCTTACGACTTGAGCAGAGATTATGTGTAACAGAACTCGTGCTTTTATAAGGATTTTCTTAGCATTTCAGGCAAACTGTTAAAGTGTTGTATGTGTGTAATATGCTAATTTTGGTGTGGCATAAGCTGTGTAAGTTTTGTGAATATGTATCATGTACACATTAAAGTGATTAAACAATTTAGAGTGTCCACGTTTTATTAAAAAAATTGACTCAGTACAGCAAGGGGACAGAAGTAGTTATCTGGAAGCAAAGAAATCCACTGAAAATGTAAGTTTTATTTATACATAGGCCACAGCTTACAAAATTAAAATCCAGCAGCAGTTTTGAACTAGCTGTACTAGTTACATCAGTCCATTCTGGTCATTTCACACTGTAGTAAGCAAACAGTAAGGCAGATGGAGACGTATTTATAGTCTATCTTAAAAGCTGACTACCAGATAGGACAAATTGTCATCTACCCAGATGAAACGGTGTTTTTTCTCTTGGGTTGCTAGAGATAGGCATTGATGCCTATCAATTGTTACTTTCCACAAGTGCTGTCTTCCAGGATTTCCTGAGAAATACTTAAGTTAAATTCTGTTTACGTTTGAGATCTCCATATGTCTTCGGATTAGGCTGAATTTGCCTGTTGGATCTGGGATATACCATTTTTCCCAAATATCAGTGTATGAAGCAGTTCTTCCCCATGGCTTAAAATGTCCATTCCAATGGAGTAACTTGGCAGCCTTAACAAACTGGGGTGAATATCTTTTTCCAGCACTGGAACCTTACAGTTGAGAAAGAGCCAAATGATTATCAGAGACAAAAAAGCAATCCCATACCAGATTACAGAAGAGTTAAGGGAAACAGGCTATATACCATCCCAGGAGGTGATTGTAGATACTAATCGCTGAAGAGCTTAAGCCAGTGATGACAAACCTTTTAGAGTTTTCAGTAATAAACAGGCCACTGTGGTACAAGGTTTGGCACCACTGGCTTTGCCATCAGTTACTTCTACTTACCAAGGTGGCGGACATTCCACATAGGGTCAATGGTGGAGTGCTGTTGATAGAATACAATAAGCAGAGGAGGTGTTGTGATGCTGCCAGCCAGTGTTCTGCTATATAATCCTTCTCTTGGGAAAGATGACAAATATTAGTAATGACCAACTCTTAGTTAAGACTCCTTGGGGTTGAAGTAAGTTTTGATAGCTGGGCCAGTTAAATACTTACTCTACATTAAGTTTCATCCATTTTTCCAGCTGGTTAGTTATATTCTGTCGTTTCCATTCTGTCAGGTTTGCAACAAAAACTCCAGGATTAAAGGAACAGGTGCTGGCTTTCATGGAAAGCTTACGAATTCTTTCCTTTTTGTAGTCAAGATAGCCAATGTAATTGTACTAAAAAACATGGGGTAAATGTTGCTTCAAACAAAAGATTATAACCTGTAAAAAATCAGCCAGTTGAGCCAGGTGTGATGGCACATGCCTGTGTTCCTGGCGCTTGGGCAGGGCAGGAAGTTTGAACTAGTGAGACTACAGGCATTGAGGGCATAGCTCAGTGTAAAGCCCTGGGTTTAATCCTCAGTACTCAAAAGGGGTGGAGTTAAACTAAGACTTTGCAGATCAGCAGCAAAAGGTGACATTAAAAGATTTCAAGGGAGTTGGAACCCAGAGTTTGATTTACTAAAGCAGGCACTTAAAAGGTGAATTAGGTTAATTCATTAATAAATGTACAGAAAAGGCACCTTGAGTTAAGTTTTATTTTTTTTGAGACAAGTCTCTGTAGTTCAAACTGGTCTTGAACTCACTTTAGCCCAGGCTGGCCTGGAACTTGTGATCCTCCTACCTTAGCCTCCCAAGTGCCAGGATTACAGGTATGTCACCATGCCTGATTTGAGTTTTGAAATGAAATACAAAGGGAATGTAAGATGAAGCAAAAGGGAACTCCCTAAATTTGCCACCTCTTCCTATTAAACTTTTTCAGGGAGTAGGGTGTCTAGTGAGTGAGTACCTGGTTCCCTGCTCCACGGATGACAACTTTAGTAGAGGCTGAGTCGCAGTCTTCTGAAAACGCAGCTGCATGTCCTGGCTTCAGAGGTGTATGGTACAGGGCAAGAATATCGCCTGAAATGGATACAATGGGGAGGATTTCGGGTGATTGGTTACAACACTGGTTGTTTTGAGGTTGCCTGTACCTCCCCATTATTGCTCTGTACGGTGACCTTTATAGGAGACCATAAATAACCATAGCCTGCAATCTAGATAGTAAAATTCTTTATTACCTTGCACAATTACATCATCATCCATGTATATGGCCTTCTTTGCATTGGGAACCAGAATTGGCAAATAGAATCTTGCAAAGGTTAACTGGAAAAGAAGCAATGGTGTAAGATATAGTGTCTATGCTTTTTATTTATATAGAAGCTAACAATGTTCTTGGGACCCTTGCAGAAAATATCCAAAGGACTCTCAGAACCACCTAGGCTTGGTCCCCAGGGAACTATCTGCACTGTACCCACAGCTAGCCAGGTATTCTAATCATTTCCTAATACTCCCAAGTATAAACAAGAATGCATGGAACTCACTGGTTTCATGGACTCCCCCTGGTCAGGATCCTCCTTTACTTTCCCTTCCAGAAGTTTAGTGTCAAAATTCAGAATTTTGTACCTGATGTTTTTCAGGGGACCACTATTGAGCCATGACCTAATGAAGAAAACAGTTCAGTTTTAAATATTCATGCTTTCAAATCATAGCCTTATCTTTGTGCTCTTCCTAGTATGGGCATAATTTAATGTAAGATAGCCTAGGGACCAAAGAGATATTTTCAAGTTCTTTTACCTCTCTTGAGACTAAGTTCCCTCATCTGAAGTGAAGGTATTCCTACTGATGTCCCTCCATGTACCAAAATTCTACGATAATTATTTTCCAACACTAAAACTAATAAAAAAAGACTCAGGAATAGAGGACATCCCATCACCACAAGGACCATTTCTAGTACACTTGTGAAAAAAAAGTAAAAGAACTATTGACAATTCATTATGATTAAGTGAAAATTCATATGAGTTAAGTGTAATCCACCAGAATGTGAGGCACTGTCCAAGAAAAGCTAGTGTCTCCTGAAGTACTACAATTTCTCTAGTCCATTCCAAATCAGAATTTTGTGTACACATAAAGTAAAATACAGTCTTGTTTTCTTGCTTTTTGAGGCAGGGTCTCACTATGTAGTTCAGGCTGCCCTTAAGTTCACTATGTAGCCCAAGTTGGCTTAAACTTGAGGCAATCCTCCTGCCTTAGCCTCTGGAGTGCTGGGATTACACGAATGTGCCACCACACATGGCAAATATAGTTTTATTTTAGTTCAGTATTTGTTTTAATATTTTGATGGGTTCTAAGTCTGAATCAGAGAAAGCCACAAGCACAGAAATATTTTACAGCTTTGACAAATGTGAATCTCTTAGTGTAGTTGTTTCTTAGAATGAACTTTGTAAGTCTTATTTTCATGGATTAAACTCCCATAAGACTGGATTTCTATTACAACAAGTAACACGTTCCCAGTCGCTTGAATCACCAGGTGGCTCGTACCATTAGTGGTACTAATCACTTTTATTGGCCTTTTACCTAATAAAATTAATAAGCTGCTCGACTGGACAGTTACGCATGGTTGAAGCCACTCAGCAGCAAGACATACTAACTACAGTCCCATCAGAAACATGTTAAAATGGTACCATTCACTAAGCACCTACTCTGTGCTAAGTGGTATACATATTTCTCATTTACTACATTTGACACTCCCTAAATTGAATATTGTGTCTTTGACACAACACTCCCATAATTACAGATGAGGGAATGGGCTCTAAGGCTTCCCCAAACACCCTGAGCTAGGATTTGGATCAGAATCTATGCTCGCTTCACCACACTATCTTGCCATTGTGCCCGTTTCTTCCTGCTCTAGGCCAGAACTAAAGTCTGTCTATAAGATAAGGCACTTGTGATGTGTAAGTCAACATATTACTTCCTTCACTAAGAAAGCCTTATTACTAAAAGTATCAGGATTATTACCAAAGCAGTAACTGTGGAGTTAATAGTATACAAAGCATGAGATCATACAATTTCTGCTGTCATGGGGACATGCTTGTAATATATTCATGGAGACACATCCTATATGCAGCTTCTGTGTGGTATAATCCCAATAAATGTATGTAATGTATATCTAGATAATGTATATATGTATATATACATTATTTTATAGGCAAGCAGATCTCACCGAAGATGGTCTGCTGTATTGTTAAGCGTAACGATGTAGAAAATCACATTGGAGCGAGTGTTGTGCTGAATGCTGTTTATGGCTGCAATGGCCCCCCCAAGCCTGTCTTCAGATGCAGCAATAACCACAGGAATCTCTTCTTGTTTACCATCTACTGCATGGCTGGGAGCATTTGGGACAAAGTCTATAGGCTCAAGTCCCAGAAATCCTGAATCTGAAAGGAATGCACACAAAGAAGGCGCTGTAATATAAATACAAATGCAATAGCTTCAGTTTTTGATCAGAATCTAAGACATGGGAGAGCTAAAGTGAGGATTATAGTAGTGGTTTACCTTACGCTTTCCCATTAAACTTTGAAGCACACAGCCCCAAAACTGTTTTCCTCTGTGTAACCATGCGTTTGAAAAAGTAGAAGTATTTAATAAACTAGGCTGAAAACACTCTGATTCACTATTAGTAGAAAAGTAACCTTTCCAGAGTATATTGTGGCAATTTGTATCAAGAGCCTTGAACAGGTACATGGCAAATCATTTCCCTTTGTCACATCTCCTAAGAACAAAATCTAAAATGTAAATGTAAGTCAGTGAAGGTGAACCTTTTAAAGCTTTCAACGATAACAGCTGGCTGAGGCATACACGTTATAGGTTCACCACCACCAGTGTAAGTAATCTAGAGTAGCAGATTGTTTCTACTATCATGATGATATGCTTATGATAAAATAATATGGATCAAGCAGGATTGCAAGTTTCAGCCCAGCCTGGGAAACTTAGTGAGACCCTGTCTCAAAATTAAAAAAATTTAAAAAGCTCTGGGAAGCCAGGCCTGGTGGCTCACACCTGTAATCCCAGCACTCAGGAGGCTGAGGCAGGAGGATTGTTTTGAGTTCGAGACCAGCGTGGGCTACAAAGCGTGCTCAAGTCCAGTCTGAACAGCATAGTGAGACCCTTCCTCAAAAAGACAAGGGCCGCAGATTTAGTTCAGTGGCCTAAGTGCCTGCCTGGCAAGCGCAAGGTTGTGAGTTTGATCCTTGGTGCCGCAAAAGAAAAAAAAAAACAGGAGGGGGGCTGGGATATAGCTCATTGTGAAGGCCCTGAGTTCAATCTCCAGTATAAAAACAAAAATGAAAATCAGCTTACAAGCCTTTATGATTTGTTTTACTACTAGAATTCTATGATGTGGTTGCTCAAGTTAAATGAAAGTAATACAAGTAAAGGAAAGTAACTAGATTAACCCTACTGACCAGAATAAGCATCAAATACCATGGACACTTGTCTGCTCCCATCTTCTAAAGCCCTGCACTGCAGAAATGACAGCAGATGGCCGCCTACAGGGGCTCCTCTAAGGCCTGTGATTTGATGAAAAGGAATATTCTGTCAGATCAAACCTTTAGCTAATGACTGCACTACAGGGCGATGAGAGGTGAACCACAGGAGCACTAGGCGTACCCACCATGCCTTTGCCCAGAATCTCTTGCAAGGCCAAGAAACAAGCTTTCTGTTCCTTTGAGGACTCAGTTGTCCACGACAAAGTAACCTGAACATTTAAAGTGCTATTCTCAAAAATTAAAAAAACACTTAAAAAGAAAAAGTTGGGCATCTTGATGCACACCCATAATTAATTTCAGCACTCTGGGAGCCTGAGGCAGGAGGATCACAAAGTTTGAGCCAGTGACTTAGACCTTGTATCCAAAAAAAGGGACAGAGATACATAGCTCATTGCAAAGCCCCAGTACCACCTGTCACCTCAAAAAAAACTGGTCCATATAATGATGTAAATTAGGATGTGGGACACAACAATCTGCAAGTGCGCAACGGATTTCAATGCATTAGTAAAAATTCCCATACCTGAAACCTCATTCCTCAGCAAACTACTCAGGCCAAGGAAGTTATGATGCAAAACCAGTAAGAAGAGAACAACAGCCAGGACCAGGATGACAATGTTTACTGAAACAGACAGGAAAAACATGCATTGTCTCTCTTTACCTTTGACTACGTATAAAAGCAACATAATTTATAGAGAGAACATACCTTTACGGAATGACATCTTTTTCTTCTGTCTTATATATTAGTTATTAACCCTGCAAAACAAAATGAAGTCCCCAAAGTCAGTAAAGTAACTACATGACAATGGCCATCAAAATGCCTAGACACTTTTACTTATGTAGAAAAAACAGGCACATATGTTACTGTGCCAGTAAGTTGTAACTTGGAAAAATATGTAGCCTTAGCCTCATACAGTGAATGTTTCAAGATTAAGTCAGACATATATTCAATTGTCTATGATGAAATAACCTAAGAATTTAGAATGCTAGTCTCAAAAATTAAAAATCTGCTAAAGGAGAGGTTTAAAAAAAAAACAAAAAACAGAACTTCTGAAACTTACAGCTCTGTTGGTTAACTACCATCTTTTAAGCAAATGGTGTCCAATATTGTCCCTCTGTCCTGACTAATCCTCTCTAGCTCATCTGATACCTTCACTTCATCAAAACAAACAATTCAATGGAAACAAGACTGTAGTGTTTAAAAAATGTAGTATAACTAAATTTATTAAGCAATCAAGTTTCTACAGCAATCTCTGGGAAATATTTCAAGATTTTATGCAACTATGACAATAGGATTACACATTTGAGAACTTTAGCCCTTTTTAAGCTTTA
>RJWT010038131.1:0-12916 GCA_004365215.1 Cuniculus paca
TAGGAGAATGAAACTCCCAACCTACTATATGTCCAGTACAAGTTCATGGTCTCTAAAATCGAAGAATGAATTTTAGGAACAACAGAGGTTAAGAACAGAGAGGTTATATTTATTGAGATTGTATTTATTTAGATAAAGAAAGCTTCTGTCTGAGAAAGAGAGACAGAAGATCTCTTGAGCAAGTTGCCAAAGACTCTGTCTTTTTCAGGGACTTTTATAGAGTAAAACTACAAGGTGAGAGGGGTCCAAGGTGGGGAAAAGCATGGCAACTTGCAAGATGGGCATGAGGTAGAACAGAATTGCTCAGGTAAAATTGATTAAATCAGAGACAAATGGGGAAGGGAGTGCGTAGCCAGCGAGCATGCTTAAGGAGCAGTGACTCTTCCGCTAGGGGGTTGAGATAGTGACTCCTGGTTTCCTCAGGGTGCTAGGGACCTATTTAGAATATTAGTCCTCAGGAAGTGGGTGCATTTGTTTTGTCTTTTGTCTTGAGGTCTGGCCCACAGCAGGAGGTGTCTGTCTCCTGCAAGGTTGCAAGGTATCTGGCCTTCTATACTGGCTCCTTCAAGGACCTAGCCCTGACTACCCATAATATTTCTATCTAACTCAGCTGCCTGTAACAGAAGGATATGTCAGCCGTCATTTTGGGGTTCTCTCCTGTGGTTCCATCACTGCTCATACAGGGAAGATCCAGGGAGCATGTGGAAGTGGTATGAGTCCTGCCTGTTTTTCACTGTAAGAAAGCATCTGTGTCTCTAGGCCTGATCTCTTAAGTCCCCTGTCAGTATCTGTATATAAAACCGGGGCAGACTGACTTGTTAGCTTACAAGGAGAATAAAATCTCGGAACTTTCCCAGTTTTAGAACACTCACTGCCAATGCCTTAGTGTTCAACTATTTCCTCACCTGGTTGTAGCCTCTTCAATGTTCTCTCATCTTTAGTGTGCACCGCATTGGATATATTCACCCTCCAGTCATTAGAGTTATCTTCTAGGCTCAATTGGAATGCTAACTCATTCTTATATTTCTAGAGGATCACACATGCTTTGGGGAAAATTGCTAATCTTTGCATAGCCTTGCACAATCTGGGCACATCTTGGCACTACTCCAAGCCTCTCCTATCTTCATCAGTAATATTCCAGTCCCCTCTCTGCCTCGAATACCCTCTAGTGTTCGTCATCCCAACCCATCACTATTTCTGCACCAGGAACCTCTACCTATTATTTCAATACCCAGCTCAAATAACACCTCCTCTGGGAAGCCTCCAAAACTCCCACAGAGCGTTAGTTGCTCTTTGTTTTCTATGAAAAAGAAGTTTCTGGAAACCTGCTTCCCTGGCTCTTGTGGCACACTCCTGTTAATTCTTTGTTCATGGGTTTGTCTGAGCCATCAAGTTGTGAGCTGTCTCATTTCAACAAGTATTGCCCCCTGTAATACACAACATGCCTTCACTGAGTGAATAAGCAAAAGAAGGAAAGTTGATATATTTCCAAAGACTTGGTTCTCTCTTTTTTTTTCCCCCTCATTCATATGACCCTCCCACCTCTGACAGATCTTGCAGTGATTTCCAACGAAGCCACTCGGGCTATGCTCACAAGTTCATAGACAGGTGGGGAAAATGACAACAGCGCTATGGTGATTTTCATCGGAAAGTACATTTCACATTGTATACCTTTGCCACAATTCTCCCACCCATCTGCACCCCTCTATCACTGAAATGTAAGTGATCTCAGAGAGTTGGAAACAGATGTAACTTGGATAACTGAGTTACATTAGAAAGGTAGAGGGGGTTTTGTTTATTCACATCGTATGTATAATGACTCCCCATTCCATTCACTGAGGAGTTACTCTATGCAGAAATCCCATCGTTTCTTCTGACCTTCAAATCTAAAGTGAGCATGAATTCGATGAGCCTGACTCCTACACCAGACGGTCCTACTCAGCCCTGTTGCTGGTTACTGAAGGGAGAATAATGTTACCCAGAAAATGATGAACTAGGCCACCAGTCAGGCAGGTAAAAACATGCGAAGACTGGAACTCTGAAAATGGGAGAAGAGGCTATCAGGTAACATTTTCATCAGGACTGAAACTTTAATTGGGAGAATCAGTGTTCATTACAGACATTGTCCCTGGAATACTTTGGCTAAGAGATTCCAATGAGTGTTAAAATCATTACCGAATGGCCTCAATCTAAACAAACACCCGCCTTTCCTATTTCACACTGAGATGGAATTACTTTGCTGGGGAAAATGAAAAAAAAAAAAAAACAGAAGAAGAAGGAAATAGAAAAGGACTGGGGTTGTCCATTTCTCTTCTCCCGGAGGGGCTGTGAAAGCTCTTTCTCTTTCTCCTTACCCCTCTGCTTTTCAAATTTAGATGATAAATTTCTCCAAGTTTTCTATCGAGTCCTTAGACGAGTGCTGGACTCCAGCGACAGCAGCATTTCTGCTCAGTGCAAAGCTGCTTTTCCATCTGAGCACACACGGGGCCCTCCCTGTGGGCAGACAGCTCCGACAGGCCAAGCTGAGTGAAGGAAAGGAAAGCCCAGGGCTGTTTACAGAGCAGAGTCTTGGAGGAGTGAGGCCAGCTTAGCCGGAGGGAAGAAAGCAGCAAGGATTAACAAAGAGGATGATGCCCAGAATGCAAGGAGAAGCGGGCTTCCTTGGGAAAACTGTCCCTCCTATATTTTCAACTCCTCTGGATATCTGTGGCTCATTTCTAATTGACATCAGAAAATGCAAAGGTTTTCTCCAGGCAGCCAAGATCATTAGCATGCAGGCACCTGAGGCTTTGTGCCTAGAGCGACTTTTTATCATAAGATAAAAATGATGTATTGTACATTACATTCCATCAGCAGAGATCATGAAGATCATAATAGGTGAAATAAACCCTCAACTGGTCCAACCTATCAACAGATTCCCTGGTACCGTCCTAGGGTTTCACCCTGCCTTCATTTTGATTTTTGTTTAGTTTAGTTTTTTTTCTCTTTCTCTTTTAAAAAAAAATGCACATAATGAAACCTGTGAAGCAAATCACTCAAAAGAGTGATTAGAAACAAATTAAAATGAGTGGTGTTTAAATAATTAACACCTGCCAAAGGAGGAAGGGGGGCCTTATTGCTGATATTAAATCATATTCTTTAACGTCTGAAACAGATGACAGTAAGTAATTCCAAACAGTCAAGACAGGAAGCTAATTTTTAGTTCTTGGAAAGTTGAATGAGTTTCAATAAAGTTGACCAAAAACAAGTCTCATTTTGATTTAGTTAATTCTACTGTAGAAAGCTGGGTTTTCATTAAACCTTTTCTCTGGTTTAATATGCTATAAATGAACAGCTTTAAGTCATGGTTTAAAATATATTCATTATTCAGTAAGCTAATGAGGTATGTTCCACCTGGTTGCTGTGGAACCTTGTAAGTAAAAAGTGAGGGTAGTGTCTTGTTACCAAGAAAAAATATTAGCCTTGCCAAGTTTCCAAGCAATAAATATAATTCACAATAGCGCTGCCAGATAGGCAAATAAGGATGCCCTCTGCCCGCCCACCCACCAGCAGGAGAATAACCGAAAGAGAAGTATTATTCTAATTTGGACCAAGATTGAAAATTTTACAAGTGCTGAACAAATAATCCATAAGTCTATTAATGTATAAAGAAGAAAAAAGTGTAATACAGCTAAAATAATGCCAAGGTTTAAAGAGTAACTAATGAAAGCATCAGGAGCTCTCTGCGTTCCTCCCTCACCTGGGGTTTTTATGCCCAGTCATTGAACTAGACTTGAGTGACAGTCTGCATAGCCAAAGAATGGCTCCCAGCTCACCCTCTTGAACTGCAAGAGCTTGGACAACAGCGGGGTCCTCAGCTCAGAATCCCATCGCCTGGCCTCACCCTGCCTCTAGACTGGGCAGCAGTGAGACAAGCTGTGGTCATGTTTCATTTCTCATTTTGTTTTGTGGAGGGTGTCAGTTGAAGACAGCAGGCGATGGTCCTGACACTAACTCCCCTTCACATTAATGGGGCCATTCATGTTTGCTGGAGCGAGTGTTGCGACATGTTTGGGAAGTCACTACCCTGCACCTGAAATGGTCCACGTCAGCAATCAGCTGTTTAACAGGTTTCTTTTGTTGTTGTTTTTATTCTTCCTCCCATTATACAGAGACATTGTTTCCAACAGGAACTAACTGCTTATAAAAAGTTTGGCCTCATTAAAACCAAGACAATGACAATACTTATCACATGAGAAGCAATGCGCTGCTGTCCTCCGAACACAGCTTCATTATTAAGACATCTTTTGGAAAAAGTTATCAACTGATCTAGTAGCCTGCTCTTCAGAAAATGAGGTGCTGCTGCCTATCATGTGAGCAGAAGTCATGGGTCGACTAATTACACAGAGAGGGGAAAAATAAGACACAACCTGAGCACCTCCATTTTCTCTTTCTCCTTTTCTAGGACTAAAACCCTTCAAACTTTTGCATTTTAACCATTTAGAGATTTTGTTCTGATAGCCCGCCTATGGAACATAAAGGTATGCTAAAGATTCCTGGTTAACTGAAGAGTCTGAAGAGCTCATTTCTCCCCAGAACAACTCAAGCAGGTCTTTTTGTTTGCCTATCAGGATAAGGTCACAGACACCACACAAATTGCTAGTACCACCTACTGGCAAAAGCACAGCACCAACCCATAACTCTTGTTCAAGGGTTAGCCAGGAAACTTTACCTGTAGTTGAGCACTGAGGATGCTTGGATAACAAGATCGGTGCCCCTAAGGCCTCTCTAATTCCACGAAAATTTTCTAACGACAGTTCTACATTTATGGAAAGCTTTTAAAACCCTGATGCATGAAGATCTCTCATTATCGCATAATGTAGATGACTAGTGAAGTACACCACCTAAGTTAAAATATCAAGTCAGTAAGAACATCCAAGCAAGCCTTTACTTTTTGTTTCACCTTAACTTTAATGAATGTAGTACTATGCCTTGTACACTGTAAGTCGGCCACCGTGGTTTGGGATCTGTGGATAAGTCATAAAGCAAAGAGTACTTGAAGTTAGGAGATGTGGTTTTGGTCTTACCTTCATCACAAACTACTCATGACTTAGTTTTCTCACCTATAAACTGGGTACAGTTAAGTCTACAAAACTAACAGGAACTGTATAAGGTTCTCATCGCGTACTTACAAAACAAAATAAACAACAAAGAGAGATGGAAAGAAGAAGAAAAAAGAAAATACAGGAGTAAAGGGAAAGAAAGTGAAAGGAACAGGAGAGACAGGAGGATGAAAGAAAGGAGGGAAAGGAAGAAGGAATAAAGAAAAGACAGCTCCACACGTTGAAAGCATTACTTTGTGTTTCACAGGACATTTCAACCAATTAAAAATACTGGCAATTTGGAGCAAGTAAAACTAATTAAATTAGCATGAGATGAAGGTCACTCCCATACCTATAGGATTTTTGGTGTCTAACACAGACCTCTAACTTGGGAGATTCATTGTTGCTATTGCAAAGATGGCAAGCCTGAGTAGACAGTATGTGACGAAACACTGTCTCACTTAATTCATTGCATCGCTGGCTAATTATTCTGTGAGAATTTGTCTTGTCAGTCTGGGTTCTTTTATATTATTTTATCTCCCAGCTTTACTGAGGTATAACTGACAAACTCAGTGTACTCTTTTGGAGGACAGAGAGCTGGCATTGTTACAGTCTTCTGTTTTGCCTCAGAAAGTCGAAGACAAGATCAGCCATAAAAAGACCCACTCCTAGCTTCGTGAATAGCTAGTTGAGCTGCTTACTCCTTGCTGTTTTTCTTAAGTTTGTCCCCCACATTTCTATCTCTCCTCCCTCCTTCCATTCCAGGCTAGCCGTCAGAGCACCACACTAGCAAAAGCTTTGGGATTATATAAACAGGATTCATATCCCAGTTTTGTCACCTGCTAGCTGGATGACTTGCAGAAACCATTTCATCTCTTCATATTTGCATTCTTCACTGAACATGTCTTTACTGCTTATCTGCTATGATCCAAGCATTACTCCAGGAGAGCTGAGAAGTGAAAAGATGAGAGAAATGCCACCCTTGTGGAGTTCACATGCTTGTATGTTTCAGATCATCCTCCAAAAAATTAAAACAGGAGTTCTGAAGGGATGAAATGTGGGTAATTTACTTAGCTCAGTTCTTGGAACATAGCAAGTCCTCAATCAATGGCAGTTGGAAAATGATGTCACCAAGGACAACAGCTGAGAGAGGGAAGCTCTGTCTCTTCCCTTGGAATGGCATTAAGAGTTACGCAACCATCCTTTTCCTGTGAAATGATTCAGTCACACTCACAGGTCTCGCTAGTCGGTTCCAACAAAAGTTCCAGCAGGGTTATGATATAATGGCTTTGCCATCAAAGGCACAGAGGCCATAGCTCTTGCCGCTTAGCATAGATAGACACAGGTCTTTTCAGATAACTGTCTTCTGGAGAGATCAAGAATGAGCACAGAATGGTGGAACCAGCCTAGTATATTTAGGCTTCACGATAGTTTTGTGATTTTATCCAAGTTTCTTACTCTCCACTTTATAAACTCACTGATTGGCCCCATTTTGTTCTATCTGCCTGAAATGATTCCCTCACCTTCCCCACCCCTAGATATCTGCTGGTCTTTCTCTCATACTGTTTCAACATCTGCTCATTGAAGGGACCTTCCTGATCAATTGCACAAAATAGGCCCTCACATTCCAGCTGTGCGTTACTCGCTTACCACCTCCCATTTATCTTCACACCATGCAATTCCACGTAGCATTACTGATTTATTTATTGCTTTATTACTTGCTTCTCAAATCCAGAATGTGAGCGAAATTTTCTTTCTGATCACTTTAGATACCTCAGCATCTAAAATAGGACTCGATCTAAACAGCTGCTCTATAAGGGCCAGGGTGTAGTCCAGTGCAGGAGCACTTGTTTTGCATACACAAAGCCCTGGGTTTGATCCCCAGCACTGCAACGTCAAACAAAGAGCTCCTCTGTAACTATTCATTTAGAAAGTAAATAAACATATTAAACATTTCTTACAACTTCACTAGGGTTACAGATCTATTGAATTCTGCCCCTCCGGTTTTTAAGTGTTAGTAGTTAAAAGAATTCCTTGACCCCCATTTAGGAATGTCTGCATAAATTCTACCTTGTTAGATAATTAACTAGCATATCAAATACTGTCCTCTGACTTTTCATTTGAGGTCCTTTAAAATATGAAAAGGCCTATAGCTTCTAAAAACCTTTACATGCAAGAAAGCTTGCCTACCACGGTACCTTTCCTTTATCATCTGGGTCAGTGTGAAAAGTCTCTGAAAACAAAGACTGGCCCACTCCCAGAGCTTCTGGTTAATGCGCCTAACGTAAGACCCAAGAACTTACATTTTTAGCACATTCCCAAATGATGCTTCTATCCTGTTCAGTGACCACATTCCAAGGGTCTCATCAGATTTCACAGTGAACAAAAACTCTGCTACAGTCCTGCACCCTTTCACCCTTTCTTTCCCTCAAATGACTCTATAAGAGAAGTAATGGGTTGTATTTATTCCCTGATTTAACAAACTTGAAAGTTATGTTCTGGGAGTGTGGGCAAGTTTTGTGTTTTAGTTCCATAATGAAATCTAGGCTCCAGCATCATTAACCAATCTGCTTCATAATGAAAATTAATTATTATGGTCATTAGACTAAA
Source organism: Cuniculus paca (assembly GCA_004365215.1). Lineage (NCBI taxonomy): Eukaryota > Metazoa > Chordata > Mammalia > Rodentia > Cuniculidae > Cuniculus > Cuniculus paca. The sequence goes on from RJWT010038131.1 coordinate 7,692, forward strand.
TAGTTTCTGTCATCTGCAAAGACATAATTGGTACAGAAAATTGTTTCACAAGTATGAAATAATCAATCAGCAAAGGGTGACTGTGCCCATGCTTTTCTTTCTCTACCAGTTTCCACTAGAGCAGCCCAAAAGTCATTTTGGAACAGGAACAAAAGTGGTGAATAAGATGAATTATTCTAACAAGGAACGGGAAATGTGTGGTCAATGCATTCTAATCTGTAAAACATCATCTTGAAGATACACTTCTCATAGTTCCAAGGGAAAAACAAAACTATTGGGACCTCGGTATTGGGGCTGGAGGAAAGCACCTTCTACCCAAGGCACATTCAACAGATCGGGTACTCTTTTTACAGATTTAAAGTAACATGATAATGTGACAGTTGAACAGATGGCCACGTGAAGTCATGGGAGGAAGCAGGGGCAAAGACACAGAAGTGAAACATCAGCAGGGAAACCACGGTCTCAGCAGAGTTCCCGTACTGTGAACTCACCAGGCTTAGGTCCTGCTTCTTTCACCCATGCTGTTAAGCTTCGCATCTCCTGATGTTAGAACATGACTGTATCTCAGACAGAAGATTCACCAATCCTGTAGGATGACCAGAAGGCCCTTGGCTGGTAACCAATATTCTTCAAAGATTTAAAACCATTTTCACTTTTCATGGTTTTTTCACTCAACCTGTTGGAATTAAGGGCTGTCCCTTTAATGCTATTTCTCTGTTTGTCCAAATACACAAATATACGAAGTCATCTAACAAATATTTATTTAAAATCTCCCTCTGAAAAGTTTAAAAAGTACTGATGATTTGAATAGAGGAAAGAGACAACATTATTAAAAGAAATAGAAACCTTTGTCTCTACCCTTAAGAGTTTAAAATCTGGACAGAGAGACAAAAATACACTAAAGCAATTACATCAGAACAATGCAAATTAGCATATCTCCCAGTAAGAATATAAAAGCAATTTAATTATGGAGGAAAACGTTCTTTATGGATTAGCATGAGGCAATATCAAATGCAGACTCAGATGCATCTGTGGGTATAGATAAATATTCCTCTGAATGGGATGCTGATTTTGACCCCAATATACTCACAAAACAAATGGATGTTGACATATGCGGAGAAGACTGGGATCATTGAAGCTGATAAATAAATAACTAAATTAAGCAGCCCCAATCAAGCATTATTTGTAGGGGTAACATACTACCAAAGTTTATCGTGTTTGCTTGGAAGAAAAGTTCTCCATGAAGAAATGTGGTTAATTGTACATTGTTCTCGACAATATCAGATGGAGAAGGTAGCAATTTAGGGAAGATTGCTCCTAGGATAACAATATTGAACAAATATATACTAATAATGGGCTAGTGAGAATCCAAAATCAGGGCCAGCTATTCTATCCCTCCCACGGGGGTGCTAAAGGAGGAGGTCATGAGCCTAAGGCAAACTAAGCCATGAGTTTCCCTTTGGGAGCCCACTTCTTGGCCGGATTGCAGAGTAAGCATTTGAGTTCTTTATGAGTTGTTTCATCACTACCAACTAGAAAAGGATTCGGACAGAGAGAACACTCTGAACATGCCAAGTCTAATTGTCTTCATTAAAACGAAGAAGCTGACACATCCATCCATCTCAGAGGGAATTAGTTGCCTGCATATATCTGAGGGATTTGGCTGAACACAACCCCACCTCCAACCCCAATTCCCATTGTTTGTAACAAGTCTGTTGTCATCTGGAAGTCTGAATTAACATTTCTGTCTCTACCAGTTTAGTTGTTTTTCCATTTGGCAAACTCTAGGTTTTTCCTGTCATCTTTCCTCAGGGGCATGAATTAGCATAGTTGGGCAATGTTTATTGTTTTTTTTTATTTCCTTATTTTTATGTCATCCTTAAAGATATCAAATCTTCTTCCTTGAGTTGTACGGGAAAAGCCAAAGATTTCCATGAAGGGGAGGCTGGGAAGATGAAATATTTGATAGAAGCCTGGGGGGAAGCTTTATTGGCAAAGCCATTTTGTTTTAAGCATATTCAGCAAGATGCTCTGTGTGGGGCTATTTCAGTAGCACCCTCACACGCATGCACACACACACACACACACACACACACTCCATTGTTTCAACTGCAGAGTCAGCGCTGCAGCTGCAGATAGTGGAGAACCACATTGAGGAATCTATCAGCAAAGGAGTCAGAAGTTCCATCTTTGGAGAAAAATGTCCTCTGAACTCCAATTCTTGCATGATCCCTTACGAGCTGCCTGCCCTTGGACCTGCTATGCAACCCCTTAGGCACGAAGGTTTAGTCTCTAGGAAATGAAGGATGAAAATACCACCCAGGATCATTGTGAGAAATAAATAAAGTGGTATATGTAAAGTCTTGGCAGAATGCCTGCTGAGCATACTATTAAGATATACAAACACCAATAAGGATACTTTAGTAATGAATATGATAAGATTTTAGCAAACACTCGCAACTGTGCTGCTAGAGAGGGTAGATCACTGTTTGTAGATTATACAGTAGCCTGAAGAATGATTCCTCATCCCCACAACCCTTCATTGTTCTACTCATACAAACCATTTCATTTCTTATTCTGACAACCTCTCCCTAGGCTGTCAAAGAGACAGGAAGTAAAATCATTTTTAATACTATTTCATAGCTATAATATTGGTAGATTGGGGAGTCAGTTGAATAAAAAATTGGGACGTCAGCTATTAAAGATTCAATTATCTCTATTCTTCTTTCCCCCACTTGAGAGAGAAGTCAGGAGTAAGGGGGAAAAACGACATTACACCAAAGTGCTTTAGGAATGTCATGGGGAAAATAAATATGCAATCTAAAGGCAAGGTATCATTATATTATTATCACACTGCATTCATTTAATAAGAGATTAAAGTGTTCCGGTTCATAGCAACTAGACTCGCTTCAAACTTTCCCACGTTTTCTTTGATATTCTTTATTTAAAGTAGGCTTCCATTTAGAACAATTACTGCAATATGTTGGTTTTAAACTGAAGCCCTCTTGGAAATCGGAAGTGCCTTTAATCTAATCATAAAATTAATTGCTCACTTGTTTTCTCAGATTTGTTTCTTCCCAAGCCAAGGCAACCTCACTTCATGCTATTAGCCCAGTAACAATTAGAATACAACTGCAGCCTCTTCTTCCATGCTGTGGTTTGGGTCTGGAAACCTTCCCAAAGCCTCATGAGCTCAGACGTGGGGCTTGTGGGGTACGACTGGATTATGGGGGTGCTACGGCTGAGTGGCTGTTAGGAGGTGGGGCCTGCTGGGTCACTCAGGGTGTGACCAGAAATGTACCTCCCTCCCTGGATCCTTCCTTCTCTCTGCTTTCTGATCACCATGATGCGAGCAGCTTTCCTCTGCCCAGGCCCTTCCACCATGCCATTTGTACCTTTAAGCCCGCTGACCATGGACTGAAACTTCTGAAAACGCACCTCCCCTCTCCAAGTGGCAGGTGGCAGGTATCTTGTCCCTGTAAAAAGACAATGGCTATAACACTCCCCGCTGTTCTAAGACACACACTCTGAGTGCCTTCCTTCAAGGGCCATGTGTTCACTACCTTGTGACTTAATAACAAAATGCCTGAGGTAATTAACTTAAGAAAAGGTGACACATCATGGCAGGAGTCCATGGCACAGAGGGACAGGAAAAGGCTGGGGTCCCACAATCCCTTTCCAGGACATGACCTGGATGGCTTAAGGATCCCCAACAGGGCTTCATTTTCCAAAAGTTCCACTGACTCCCAGCAGTGCCACCCTGAAGACAAAACCTTTAACAGGGAGACATTTAAGGGTCGCTTATTTAAATCATAGCAGTGCCTGAAAAGAGAGAGAGCTGGCACAAGCCTAGTAATGCAGAGAGAATGCTGCTCCACTGTGCTACAGGTTGGGCTCTCCAGAAGTGAGCACTAAGAGATTTGGAGGCACAGGATTTTTGTTGAGAGATCACAAGTGGAGAGCAAATAAGAGGAAATGAGAAAGGGCAGAGGAGGAAACCAAGTTGCATCATAAATCTCCCAAAACCTTAGTCCACCTAGAAGAGTGGTCTGGACTATGTTGCTTTTTTCCATCAGCATTTCTTATGGTACGAAGCGTTTGGGCTACATATCCCCATCTGGCTCAGTCAGCAGATGCGGGGAAGGTAGCTCTGCACAGCTGAGGAGACCCCACAGGAGCTGAGAGCTGGAGCCTGTTTGCCAAATGCACTCCAAATGGCTGAGGACGGGGGCAGCAGCCCTGTCTTGAAGGAGATCGCGGCCCCTCCTCTCTGTGCTCTCCCCATCACTCACGACCCCGTGGGATTCTAATAAAAGGAGAGAACGGCAGAAATATGTGGCCACATGTTTTCATCAGGGCAGAAGGCTGAGCCGATGTTAGCAAAATATCCCAGCAGGAAGAATAATGAGTGCGGAGGAACAACGACGAGGAACGAGGACCAGTCCTGGCATCAGCATTATCTCTTTTCTACACTTGTTCCTTTTCCATTAATCTTTATTCCCGGACCAGGCACAACCTTCTTCCCACTCATCCAAGGCAAAAACTTAGGAGTCACCCTTGGCCTCTTTCTGCACTGGCCAGCATTCAGAGATCCACAGAGAATGCTGCTCTCTGTAAGAGCTACAGAGCCGGTCCTTCAAATAGTTCTGTCCCCATGCTCGCATCTCACTGTCTTAGTTCTACCAGCTTCTCCTTCAAAACTGAACAGGTGCCATCTCTTCCGGGAGGCTTTTTGTAAACCCCCATCCCTACAGGTCTCTAGCATAGCTCTTACTCTCCTTTAGACAATTGCAAGCTTGCTCTTTGCTGGAGTTTAGGTTGGTGGAGACCAAAGGCAACATCTCACTGAAATTTGTGTCCCAGCGCCTAGCACAATGCCTCACTCTAAACATTTGCGATTAGTGTCCGATACATTTCTTGGCCACTTTGGTGAGGGAGGCACTGTTCTAAGCTGGGCTACTGGGACAGGGAGAAACAGCTTCTGCCCTCTAGGAGTGGATGGGAAACAGAGGACAGACTCATGAGGAAGATGTTGCATCAAGGGGAAGGGAAAAGGGAAGGTAAGTCTCAAGGAATTAGGGAAAGAATCCAAGTAACATAAAAAGGGGGATTTGAAAATGAGGAAAGCATGGGAGAAATATGAAATTAGAGCAGAGAAAATATAGAAGAGAAGCAGATGCATTAAATACTTGCTTCCCAAACTATGAATTAAGTGGTGATGGCAA
>RJWT010038132.1:0-12933 GCA_004365215.1 Cuniculus paca
AAGGATATGTGCTTAGTCATTGAAGGATCCAGGTTTGACATTGCATGTTATCATTTAGCTGACATTTTATCTAAAGCAAATACCTTAAAAACCTTAATTTCTTTCTTTTTCTTTTCTTCTTTTTTTTTGTTTGTTTGTTTTGTTTTTTGAGACAGATCTCACTCTGTAATTCAGGCTGGCCTTGAACTCACTGTGTAGCCCAAGCTGGCCTCAAACTCACCACACTACTCCTGCCTCAGCATCCCAAGTACTGTGATTGTAGGCATGCACCACCACGCCCACCAAGAAACCTTAATTTCATAGTGCCAGCACTACCTAGCACACTGATGTATTGTATGAAATAATTTCTGTGGACTACTGAAGAACTAAACGTTTAGTGGTTATAGCTATCACTTCTAGGATCAACCTTTTCTCTAGGTCACACTTCTCCTTTTCTCTAGGGGTTTTTAATTTTTCTTTGCAGCTTCAAAAAGCATTTTATGTTAATCCAAGTTAACCCAGCAGCTGAACAGAGGTAGATGATGAATGGGGAAAAGATAAAATGTGATCCAATTATCACCCAGTATTTCTCTAATAGCTTCCTTTTATGGAATTTTTTTTTAAAACAAATCAGTCCACATTGTATTTATCTCTCTAGTTGTGTCTTTGTGGCCCACTTAAGTATACAAGGAACAAGAGAGTTGTTTGGATTTAAAAAAAAAAAAAGTAACGGGCAGATATTGAACATTGCTTAACTACCTCCCAACTTTAATAAAACCTCAGAACAAGTTTTTATCTGTAAGGTAGCTTTCACTTTTCACATGAATACTAAAGGCAGGTGTGGCGATACTCTGAACACAGTTTCTGCTGTTTGTTTTCTTCAGCTCCCTGGATGTTTGATCTGAGTTAATTTTAATACTATCCGTTTTTTAAGGTCAGTTCAGTATTCTCTCTTGGATAGTATTCCTAGGCTGTTATCACAATACTGTGATTATTTTTTCAAAAAATACATTCATTTAAATGTTTAAGACATTTAAGACACCTAATGGTGTTATATATACCAGTATAGCAATTTATATAGTGAATATATCTCTGCTTCAGTAATAGCTCTTTTGGCCATATACCTTAAGCTTTCAAATTAATTCTGGAAAAATACATGCCACATTTTATTTCATTGGTTTTCCATCTCAGCACTAATGATTGGGGCAAAAAATAACAGTGTGTTTTCTGTATCTGACCTCATGTGATTTAATAGTTATAAGAGCCAGATTTCACAGAAGTGAATAGAGGACTTTGAAGTATCACTTTTCTAGTTAGATTTCCATCTTTCCTGTGTGTACTTAATAGAACCAGCAGAATGAGAAAGGCTTGAAGGGTACCACTATCTTCTCTTCCTCCTCCAGTGAAAGGACTTCCTCTCACAGATTAGTGGTCACACAGACAAAAGAAGAATTAAATAGGACTGAAGGAAATCCATTACTAACATTGTGGGTGATTTCAGATAGAATCATGGCTTCTCTAATGTACAGTTGCGTAGGGTATTTTGTTGTTCTGATTTTTTACAAAATACTGTATTTCAGTGTGTGAGTAGTGGAGTGTTAACAAGCCATCATCTAGGTGAACATCCAGCCTTGGGTCTCATCAAGTTCAGTGCTTACAATGAGGATTCATCCTCTTCCCTGCATGAGGAACTACACCTATTTGTTACCAGAAAGTAATCTCACAAAATGCAGAGATTTAAGGAATAACTACATCTTGCTATCTAGACAGCAGTTTTCATGAATTGCTAATTTCTAATAAGACTGTATTAATTACAGGCAGTTTGACAGAATAAGTCAGGTAAGTAAAGTTGAGGAGCATTGTCTGTTCGTTTGGTTATTTTGAAACTCAAATCACTCTTTGATTTATACAAGTGATTTAGAAGACACATAAATCTGTTTTTAGATATTACTTACAAATATTACCAGCTTCACAGTGTAGGCATCTCTCTATGAGAAGGATATGGAGACTGATTGGTTGATTTGCGTAAAGGAAGTGGGCACGCCCAGTTCAGCCATTCAAGGCTTTCTTCATTTTGGAATTTCCTGGAGGCAGAGAGGTTCTTGATGCCTACTGTCCCATGTTATAAATTTACAGAGAAGTCTTTGCCCCTGAGAAAGGGAGCCTCCAGTTATTCTATAAGACTGAATATCGAATTCAGAGGTGAAATATTAGAAAATCCTTGAAACTATACAAATAAGCTACGTTCTCCAGTAATGACATTTGTATTTTAATAATTTTATCTCAAGATTTCTTACTCTTCTATATTTTCACCTTCCTCTCTTCCCGTATCATTTTTCTTCCCTACTGATCTGTTGTGCTCAGAAAGGGAAGATAAAGTTATTCTGCAACCCTCTGAAAACTTTAACAATATTTTTAGCAGTACAAAACCTTAACATTTTTGTTGCAGTTTTGTGCTTTCCATTTACTGTCTTTCTCCTATTTGTAGTTTTTCATATATTCAGATTAGTAAGTCTTTGTCAGTCATGTGCATCCTGAATGTTTTCTGCAACTCTTATTTTTGGACTTAGCTTTATGTGTTCTTTTATTATAGAAGAGTTCTTCACATCCAGAGTCATATTTTCTATTAAACTGTTTAGTTTTCCCTTTTATATTTAGATTCTTAATCAGCCTGGAGGTTTTTTTTTTAAAACCTATACTCCAGTGGTTCTTTTCATACAGATATGAACTATCCAACACAGGAACTACATAAAACTGTGCAAATTTTAGTTTTTTAAAATTAAATATAAAATTGTATACAGTAGCTTCTGTGATTAATGGCCATTCTACTGAACAGTACAGTTATAGAACATACCTATCTCTGCAGGACATAGTCTTTTTTGATCCCCATTAGTCTTTATCAATACTGTTCTCTTATTCGGCTTTGATTGTTAATTTTTCTCTTTTCCTCATAGACCTATAAATGTATTAAAAGAGCAACTATTGGGCCAGGGATTTAGCTTAGCAGCCTAAGCGCCTGCCTGGCAAGTGTGAGGTCGTGAGTGCAATCCCTGGTGCTGCAAAAAAGAAAAAAAAAGAGCATCTGTCTTCCTATATCTCAATAGTTTCTTCCAGGAATTAAAACTGGTCCCAAGAGAAAATCTGCCCTAAATATAGAACTCATCCCTTTGTTCCTCTCCTTCTGCTAAATTGTAGTGCCATTCAGTACTTGTTCTCTGATTCCTTTAATTAGATTTTTTTCCCTATTTTTTATGATCCTGAGCAAGAATGTTTGTATTAACTGACTGGACCTCCACTGTCAGAAATATAACTATCCAGCATTCAAACTTGCACTCTGTTGTTTATTTCTATAAAATTCAATTCTCTTATCCTTAATTTTTAATTCAGTCTAATTTAAATTAAATATATATGATTTTTAAAGCTATGTATTTTTCTTAATTCCAAATCTAGTTTTTATGTGCTATCCTTGATTATATCTGTCAAATAAACAGTTTAAAATGTCATAGTCATCATTAACTTTAAGCATAAATTACAGTAGTATTTACTTTATATATCTAAGTTACTCATGTGAATAATTAAGTCTGGCCTTTGTCTGAAAAAATACATTGTTCATTTTATATGTTTTCCTTGCTCAATCATTAAAAACCTTTAATTCTTCTGAGAATGCCACATGAATATAAGAGGTAATGGAAACTTGGAGCTTTTAGTAAGCTTTGCTGAATCATAATTTTGTGAAAATTATGAACTTTGCTGATTAACCTAGTACAACCTACCTTGAAGTATTACAGCTAAATTGCGTGATACTGATTTTCAATAAGGCTATTGGCAGTGCAAGTACACATTAATACTTTTAGTGTTACCAACTTTAACATAAATGCTGCAGATTTTAGTGCACTCAAAAAACATCTAGGAAATTGAAGTTATAGAAGATCTTAATGTTTGTTTTTAAACATCTCTAGTATATAAGACTATATATAGTTACCTATGTAATTGTTGACCTACAGTGTAATACACAGAATATAAGGTTGCAGATAAATTATTCCTAATAAACTTTCAGATGTTGAATGTTGGAATAACAAGTTTACTATTAAAGTACCACAAATAAGAGAAAATAATAATATTCACTGAGTAGCCAAGGAATAAATGATTTAACATTTTAAAACATTTAATAAGGCTAAAACTAGCCACAAAAGTATTCTTTGATGTACAATTACCCAAGAAATTCACTAGGTCAGAGTAAAAGCAATGATCAGTCTTAACATCTGACATGTAGTGTTCTTTTTGTTCCTTAATCAGAATGTGAAAAAGAATAAAATACAGAATTGTGTTTTCATGAGAATTTAGAATTTGGCATCTTTTAAATGTACCTTAAAAACAGCAAGTATAGAAACATCATCACTTAACACAAGTAAGGAAAGAGTTACCACATATGTAGTCTGTTACGGACTGATCAGGCCTGCAACCTCCCAAACAAGTGGATGGCGAAGGCTTAAATAAATGAGACACGAGTGGTATAATTTTTAGGGCTCCAGGAGGATCAAAACCCTCTAGCAGAATTAGGTATTCTCTGGGGACTTAGACAAGGAACTTTTCTGGGAAGCCCATATTTATTTGATTTTCAAATAAGAAGGAAACTGAGCAGGACCTTGGGCATAGTTCAAGGACTTTTCCAAGTAACAGGGTATGTTAATTTAGGGGAGCTATCTTACATTAATTTAGGAGTATTATCTTAGGAGGAAGTCTCCATTTTGACTTTCACTACAGAAGTGAAATACCTACAGTTACAGTCTTTAGTTAATTGGGATTGGAGCCAGGCATCCTCAGCTATGACCTTATCCTGTCCTTTGAGGCATCACTGCTTCATAGGCCACTACGTGACCCTAGAGTTTCACTTACTATGAGTCTGCTGCCCATCTCCAGATAGGGTCTGGGCTTTGGACAGACTCGCAAATAAACATACAAAACCAATCGATTAATTTTAAATCCTGCTCAGAGCCGCTTAGTAGTGGTCTCCATTAACAGTCCATCTCAGTCATTCCTGAAAATAGACGGTACCTAAGCTTAATTTTTAAGCCAAGAGGGCTTTAAAATCTAAAGGAAGGAAGATAGATTTAATGACATTAGAACTAATGACCACTGTGTATTCAGAGAAAAGGTACAATGCATGCAATAAGGCAAGTATTCTTTTATCAGTCTCTCAGTTTACACTGTTTCCTAGAGTAAGAAAGTAATTCTCTGTACTTACTGAATCATAAGTCTTTATTAAGCAACAACTTAAAATGACTGTAATTGTTTGCTTGCCTGCTATAGAAAAGAATAACATTAGCAGGAAGAAAGCAAGTTTGGATATAAAAACTGGAGAAAAAATTCACCAAGACCTTCATTATATTTTTTTCACATTTTAAAATGCTTCATTTTAATCTTCCCCAGTTAAAAAGAATACATCATCAAAACCCAACTGACACGAACCATTATTTAGGTCTTAAGACCTAAATCTAAGAAATAGATGCTTGTCCAGAGAAAATGGTGGTGTATTTACTTGACTTTGGGGGGTCTGATTTTTTTTCAATTCTTTATATGTTCTCAATGTAAGTCCTTTGTCTGTTGGGCAACTGGCTATAATTTTTTTTTTTCCATTCTGTAGGTTGTCTTTTCACACTGTTTGTGACTTCTCTCATAGTAGATATTGATGATCTTCTGAATTTCCTTGAGATCTGTAGTGGTTTCCCTCTTTTCCTTCCTAACTGCTTGAATTTGTGTTTTTTCTTTCTTCTTTTTAAATGGATTGGCTAATGGTTTATCAATTATTTATTCTTTCAAAGAACTTTTCAATTCATGGATTCTTTGTATTGTTTTCTTAGTCACTGTTGCATTAATTTCTGCTCTTCATAGCTTCCTCCATCATGCAAGCTTTGGGTTTGATTGTTTTTCTTTTTTTAGAAGTTCTTGGCTTAACATTAGGTTGGTTGTATGAGCTCATTCTGGTTTCCTGACATGTGAGTTCATTGCTAGACATTTCCCTTGTAGGACTGCTTTTATTACATCCCATAAGTTTTGGTATATTGCATCAGCATTATAGTTTAATTGAATATACTGTTTAATTTCATTTTTAATTTCCTCTGTGACCCATTGGTTGGTCAGAAGGGTGTTGTTTAATTTCCATGTGTTAATGTAGTGTTCGTGATGTCCTTTGTTACTGGTTTCCAGTTCCATTGTGCTATAGTCAAATAGTATGCATGGAATGACTTCAGTTCTTTGCATTATGTAAACATGTTTTGTCAGTTAATATATGATCTATTTTGGAGAATGTCTCATGTGCAGCTTAGAAGAATCTGTATTCGATGTTTTGGGGTGGAGCACTCTATAGACATCTGCCAAGTCCGTTTGTTTACAGGCTTGGTTTAATTCTTTGATTTTTTTGTCCAGCTGATCTATCTGTTTGTGAAAGTGGAGTATTAAAGTTCCCCACTACAATTGTGTTAGTGTTTATTTGGTTTTTGATGTCTGTTAATATTTGTTTTATGTAGTTGGGTGAACCTGTGTTTGGTGCATAACTATTTATGATTATTATCTCTTCTTGGAGTTTTTCCTTAACAAGTATGTAGTGACCTTCTTTGTCTCTTGATCAATTTTGGCTTAAAGTTTACACTATCTGCAAATAGAATTGCTACCCTTGCTTTTTTCTGGGTTCCTGTGGCATGGAGAATTGTTTCCCATCCTTTACTTTTAGTTTATTAATTTGTTTTTTGAGTTAAATGTGTTTCTTTGCTGCAGCGTATTGTTGGATCTTTCTTTTTGACCCATTCTGCCAGTCTGTTTCTTTCAGTTGGTGAGTCGAGATCATTTACATTTATGCTTATAACTGCTGATATATATATGGACTTTTTTTTTCATGTTGTTTTCTTGTTGTTTGTTCCCTGTCTTTCTCCTCTGTTTAATTGCTTGCCCTGCCTGGCAGCTTCTTTCTGTTGATGTTCTTGTGTTTGTGGTGTTCATTATCTCTTTCTAATATGTCCTGAGCATACTGTAGAGCTGGTTTGTAGTCACAAATTTCTTCAGTTGTTCTTTTTCATCGAAGTATCTTATTTCTCCCTCAGTTTTGAAAGATAGTTTTTCAGGTGCATGAATCCAGGTCAAAGATTGTTTTCTGTAGGGCTTGAAATACCTCACTCCAAGCTCTCCTTGATTTCAGGGTTTGTGTTAAGAAGTCTGCAGTGATTGTGATGGGCTTTCCTTTATAGGTGATCTGTGTTTTTTTTGTTTTTGTTTTTTTTCTCTAGCTGCTTGTGCTGAACTTCTGGAATCTTGAATATTATGCCTTGGTGTAGATTTGTTTTGCTTGTGGCTATTTGGAGTTCTATATGCTTTGTTTATCTGCATGTCATATTCTATATCCATGTTGGGGAAGTTTTCTGCCATTATTTCTATGAAGAGGTTTTTAATGGTTTTGTGCTGTTGCCAGCTTTCTCACTGATTCCAGTCTGTCTTAGGTTGTTCTTTGCTGCATCCTGCAACTCTTGGACTGATTTTTTTTGTTGTCTCCTGTGATTTTAAAGTGATCTTTCTTTTTCTGGTTGCTAATTGCATTACTCTCTTCTAGATCTGATATTTTATCCTCGCCATCATTCAATCTGCTGCTTATACTTTCAGTGGAGTTTCTAACCTCCTGCATTTCTGTTTGGATCTATTTCAAAGATTCCATTTCTTGTCTGTGTTTGGCATTCATGGTTTCCATTGTTTTGCCAAGCCCCTCTATTTGTCTGTGTCTGCTTTAATGTCTTTTATTTTGACATTCCTTTTTTCACCTTAGAGATTATTTTTTCTGTGACCTCTTTTAGTTGTTTTTTCACTTTTGCTGCTATCATTTCAGAGAGTTCCGTTTGGCGGCTTCCAGTTTCCTCTATCTCTTTGTTTTTGGATTTCTCCTGGGTTGGCTAGGCATTTAGGATTGCATTTTGCTTCTTCATCGTGTAATTTTCTATGTTCTATTTTATTTTGTTTTCTGTGTTGATGCTTGTAGATTTCTTATGTTAGATAACTTTATCACTGGGTGTGGAGGGTTTCCTAGGATGTGTCTGTTCCTCTGGGTGTCTTCTAGATGTATATGGTTCTCAGTCTTTATATCTATTCCTAGAACCTACTTTCCCTATATATTACAGTTGAGGAGTTATGCATTTGACTTAGTGCCCATTCCTTTGGTACTGTACTTTGTAATGGTTATGACCCCTTACAATCGCAGTGTTGTCACTCCTCTCACCAGTAGCACCCTCCTGGGTCGATGGAGGAAGGAAGGAGCCAAACTTTCACTGCTTTCACCAGCCCCACCTTCTAGGAACAGTAGAGGAAAGGAGGAGCTCAAACTCAGAATCCTCTCACCAGCTGTGCTGTGCTCTTCTTGCCAGTCCCAGGACAGTGGAAGAAGGGAGGAATGTGAATTTAGACTCCTCTTGCCAGCAGAGCCATCCTAGGCAATGGAGGAAGGGTGGAGCGAGAACTCACACTCCTCACGGGCATTGCCGTTGCGGAGCAATGGAGGAGAACTCACACATCAGCGAAGGAAGAAAGGAGCACAGACTCTCACTCCTCACTGGCACCATCATCCCGGGGCAGTGGAGGAAGTGTTATATTTTTAACAGTACTTTTTCTTTGGAAAAGTATTACACTAAGATTGAGCTTCTTTAAAAACGTATTTTTCTAAGAAATAAAAGAATACGAATGGGATTTTTGTTGTATTTTGATCACAGTTCAGATATTGTATTTGGTTTTTAAAGTAATATTTTATGTTTCAATACTTAATTTAAAAATGTATGATCAGTGTATGACTCAACATGAAATCTTTTTTTTTTTTTTCCCAACGGCACCAGGGATTGAACACATGCGTAGGCCATTGAGCTAAGTCCCCAGCCCTTGTCTTTTTGAGACAGGGTGTCACTATGCTGCTCAGGCTGACCTTGAGCTCACTTTGTGGCCCAGGCTGGTCTCGAACTCACAACAGTCCTCTTTCAGCCTCCCAAGTGCTGGGATTATAGGCGTGTACCACCAGGCCCAGCAACATGAGATCTTAAAATTAAAAAATATTCTCAGTTACCATCTATCCACCAATTTTCTTTCAGGATACCTGCCATAGTATTGTTATTCCTAAAGAGAAAATAAGTCGAAAGCAAGTACTTTATTCCTTCCTCATTCTTACATTTATGTCCTCTTTATTCATTAGCTTGTTGGTTTCTGGAACATCGTATGATGACTTGAGTGAACAATTTGAGAAAACAAGTGTATTAACACTTGACATACTTCTCATCACTAAATCATACCCGTTAGTCAAGTAAAAATCAAATAAATACATCACCATTTTATGTCATGTAGGGATAATTTGACCCAAAATGTTCCATTGTCTCACAGTTGTTATCCTTATAATGAAGTCTAAATTATTTTGAAACTAGGTTATTGATGTGATGCACCCTAAAATGTAATATAAAGTGCGATAAGGTCAGTATTATAAATTTTAAATTTTGGGGTTTTTTCCCCCCAATACTAAATAAATTATCTAAAGCTATCAGTAGATGTGTCAGGTGCAATTCAGCGTTAATTCTTGTTAGATGAAAGGGCATTAGTACATATTAGATATTTGAAAATACAATGTGTGAGGATTATGAGTTTACTATGTGCAGACTTAGTTATGTTTTTAAAGTCTAGATTACAAAAGTGATATAAAATTCAAGTTTAGCAACATGTATTATTAAGATGAACATCTTACTCCTCTATGAAAAGAAAAACAAAACAAAGCCCTGATAACAGCTTTCTTTTTGGTGGCGACCTGAATGGCATTAGGTTTAAGATTTCCTCTGGTTCCGCTGTCTCAGTGTCTCTTGGTCATCATAGGGAGTGCATCACTCCAGTGACTCTTCTGTCAGTACTGATGGCGACAGCCAGTCTGACCAGAACAGAAATTGACACTCCTTCCTAACCTGGAAATACTGATTCATTTCACCACCCCCAACTCTTCTGTACAGGCACCAGCAGGCTTTGTTTATCTAAAATGCAGAGTAGCTCTTTCACATAAGGTGATTGGATTGTTTTAATAGTGACTTAACATAATTTTCCTGAGCATTTCACACAAAAAGAAAAGGCACATAATATTTCTCCACATGTAACCAGTATTTCTAAACTTTTAAAGGCTTTCATATGGTACATGCTGTAATATGATCTTGGTTTCTTTGCTGTTTGAGGTACAACTAGTTATGGCAATTGAATGAATAAATAAAACACTAATGCTGGTTATTCCAAAAGGAAAGTTCACATTCTCTTTGTGAATGTTTTCTATAGTAATCATTTCATATGGTACTCAGAATCATCATAGAAGTTGCATTGATTTTCTTTGGTCTTGTGCATCATCCTGGAAGCCTAAGGGAATTTTGCGTTCCTTACACCAATTTGTGCTACTTACCAGTGCACATTTTAAACTGTCTTTAAGATAATAAGTCGACATAGTTGAGAATTGCTGAGGGGCTTATGCATATGCAATCTGTTAAAACATTTCTTTGAAAAGAAAATGCATGTTTGCCCATGGTTACCTAGTTGGGAATGCTCCTGTGCACACCAGGAGCTTGGCCCCCAGTTTGTCCTTGATTGTGGTTTGGAGTGGCTCCTTTCATTGTTTGATTTTGGTTGCACTGAGAGAGCAAGCCTGTTACTTCATGTAAAAAGATAGTTCTTGTCCAAGCACGTTGTATGTTGGCAATTTAGCGGCTGCTCTTTTGCTGCCTGGAACTTGGACAACTTTTTAACCTCTCCAAGGCAAGGTAGCTGTGACAAGGTGTCAGTTACTTTCAAAGAGTAAATAAATCATAGGTTTTGAGTTTCGGTATAATAATAATAAAGATACAGTGTCCTCACATGAGTTTCTCATTGCATGATTTTTTATCATGTTTTTTTGCAGTGAACGCTCTACCTTCAAAGTAAAACTTCTTAAAAAGTGTGGTTTAGAGAGCCAAATGTGCTGAGAGGAAGATTATTAATTCACAATGAAAGAACAGTGAGTTAACTTTAATAAAACAAGCTAATGAACAAAAACAGAGGAAACATATATTTGAAATTATACCTTCCTGCCGTACTTCCTTTACCAAATCAGGAAATACCAGGATAGCTAAAGTGTGAACATTTTTGAATTTGAGAAAATGACTTTAAATGTTTCAAATACTTTGTATAAGTTCACCTAACATACATTTTATGAATTATACTAAATTTATCTACAGATAATACCTCACAAATTGACAAATGTGGAGGTAAGAGTCCACAGATTAACTTTAGATTGGTAGCATTTAACAGCAGTCTAGGTTCTACTACAAAATCTCAAATTGTACTTTTTCAAAAAAACAATAAAACCTCTGATTTCCAGGTTGCATAAGGAGTGTATTTTGTTCGAAAAAAAATGTACCACAAATATAGTAAGGTCAAATTTGCTAATTTTTATCAGTTAAAGATGTTTTGTAAAGTAAACCTGCCTTGCAGAACAAAACTTGGTTTGGTGTTTCAGTTTTAGTTTTGTACGTTCTTAATACCTCAAAACTACTTTCAGAGTTAATTCTGAGAAACAAATTATCTTAAAAAATACGAATATATAGTCATCTATTAATAATAACAATAGCTATAATTTCGATGAAAATACAAAGTTTTGGCTTATTAAAAAGTGAAAAATGTGATAAAGATTGCAAGTTTATTCTGGGAAGAAGTAATATGAAAATTTCTGAAGTTGCTAATGCTTTACTCTATTTTTTCTTAGCATTTTAAAAATTTATTTGTGGTATACTTTGCTTTTACTTCTTAATGTTGGGGTTAATAGTCTAGCGATATTACATCAGATAATGCTACATTTTTTACTGTTTTAGAAAGACAAGTACTATTCAAGAAAGATTAGTAGAAAAAAGTAGTAGCCTCAACTTTTTTATTATATATACCTATGAATACTTCTTAGCATGAGCCACCAATATGTGCTTGCTTATTTTTCTTATTTATAAATTATATGTCAGTACATTGTACAGCATACATGAAGATACGTAAACATAGGCACAGAATATAGCTCAGTGGTAGAGTGTCTGCCTCACATGTGTGAGGCCCTGGGTTTGATCCCCAGTGCCTCAAAAACAAAACAAAAAACATGTAAAGCAGAAATTTAAGAAGATGAACTTTTATGTGTTAAGTAAATACTCTAATACATTAATTTTGTGCCCAGATTGATTCTTATTTTTTAACTTTTTATTTATGTTTTTAATGGTACCAAAGTTTCACATTTATTAAAAATAGGGGAAAAAAAACAAACAAAAAAAAAGAAACAAAGATAGGGGAAGAATGGACTGGGCAGAGCAAATTTGGACCAAATAAAAAAGAAGAAAAAAATAAAAATGTGCCAAAGCATAGGGTGGGCTATCATGAAGAGAGGCACAGTAGACTGAAGACCTTACTCAGTTTTCACTAGCTTTTTTTGTGTGTGTATTTATGTGTGAATGTATGCGTGTGTGTATAGTTCAGTGTAATTTTACCCCAACTGTACTGTGATATAATCACTTCTACTATCAGGATGAAGGGTTGTATCTTGCATTACCATCAAAAAACTCTAGTATTCCTTTATACATGGTTGAATACTCCCTTCTCGTATCTGTTCCCTACAACCACTGGTCTCTGTCATCAGTACCATTTTGTGATTTCAAAAGTGTCGCATAAATACAGTCATATTGTTAGCATGTAACCTTTTTAGATTTTTGTGTGACGGTAAGTTTTCAGTTCTTTGGGATGAGTACCAAGCATGTGATTGCTGAATCACAATATATTAAATTCCTACTACTGCTGTAACAAATCACTACATGACTAGGCATTTAAACAACACAAATTAATTATTTTGCAGTTTTGTGGGTTAGAAATTCAACATTGATCTCACTGTGCTAAAACCAAGGTGTTGGC
>RJWT010038133.1:0-12928 GCA_004365215.1 Cuniculus paca
AAGTGACTGTGATCTTTAACTTCTGCCCTCTGTAGATATTCCTTTCTCTGGGTCATGATACTGCCATCGTTCTCAGTCTTACCCCTTATGAGCTCACAATTCACTCCTGCTGCCCCTAACCACTGACTTGACTAAAACACAGACACACACACACACACACGTGCATGCTTAACATTCAGGTCTTTTTCAAAACAAATTCAATTTAATTGAACTCAGACACTAGCTCAGCAATCTACTCAGACACTAAAGCAGTATTTTTTAAAACCTTGATTTTCGAGTTGTTCTTTTTCCACTGTGTATTAAGCACCTATGTAATTTTGAGTTTTCATTGATTTTTTTCCCATAACATCCAGGAGTGTGCTCCCTGCTCCCTTTGGTGATGAAACCTTAAACAAGCAGCAATGGACCTAATGATCAGGTCCTGGAGACCACACCCCTCTCACTAGTGAGTCACCTCACTCTTGCATCTCGCCATGAGCCGGAAATATTTCCATTGCCATGATGATTCTAGTCTAAAAGGCTGTTTTTATAGTATGTCATTGACAAGTTGACTTGCTGAAAAGCATTCTAATCAGCAAGGCAGAAAACCTTCCCTAAATGAGATGTCTGTCACCAACGATCTTTTTTCTTGTCCCGGGTAGTAATAAAAAAGAACAAATAAAAAGACAAAACTGTAATTGTTCTGGTGATTGAGCCATGAAAACGCACTGTAAAAAAAAGTGGGAACCTAAAGAAAAGCCATGGAAATGGTAGCATCCTTAGCAACTACATGGATATTCCAAAGAAGTAGCTGTCGTGTCTAGCTTATCTGGCATATTCAAAAACAGGTTGTTTTGTTTTGAGTGATTTTTTTGTCGTTTTCCCTTTTTGCATGGAAGGAATGTCAGCCCCACTTTGGAAAGCAATATGAGATTCACATTAGGACTTCCTCCCTTCTCCAACAGAACGTGGAAAGAGTTCTGAAAAGACCGTCATTCTACCCAGAGTTTAGTTAATTTGATCCTTTGTCCTCACGTCAGGAGAATCAAAGAAAACTTTAATTATAGCTGTTTGAAAATATAACAATCTGATATTTTCCTTGCCTTCCCTCCCTCAAATCTTTGAGGTTTTTGTTTTTACCTAACCCATTATTCAGATAAATTTATTAATGATTTGTATTTTTATATCTTTTTGAAATTATCACAAATCCTGCAATGCCAGAGGGATCACAAATCCCTCTGCCATCATTGCAAAAAATCCCCGTGCTGGATCATGGTTGTTCTCCGTATTGAGAAAAAGGACCAGAATGGCTGGCAAAAAGAAGTAAAATGGATCAACTTTCCAAGACTTAAAAACAAAAATGTAAAAAAAAAAAGATAAAAATTAATTCATCAAGTAATTTATTAATAAACCTTTAACAAGACTGATCAAGAAAAAAAGGAAAACAAAAATCTCAGTGTGAGAAACAAAAGAAACAATATATTCTCAGTCCTACAGATATTAAAGTAATAACAGGGAAATGCTATAAATAATTTAGTGCCAATAAATTCTACAACTTAAATGAAATAGTAAACTTCTGAGATAAAAACCACAAGAACGACAAGTAGACCAATATTCTTCAAGGAAATTTAAGTGATAATGGTCCTTATGCAAGGAAAACTTGAAACCCATGGTACTTCGCTTATGAATTCTGTCAAACATACAAGACCAAAATAATATATTCTTACATAAACACCTTGAAGAAAATAGCGAAAGGAGTACTTTCCAACACATTTTATCATGTCAGCATCACCTGACCTCAAATTTGGTGAAGTTCTAACAGAATGACAGGTTCATATCCATCATAACATAGACATAAAAATCCTTCAAGTGCATTTAGTAAGTTGAATCCCATAAAAAGAGCAGGCAGCACAACCAGTTGGATATTTTTATAGTAATGCAAAGTTGGATTAATATTTAACAATTGATGTAATTTGGCTACATTAACAGATAATTTATGATGTATGTGATCATCTCAATAGATGTATACAAAGTATTTGACAAACATATATTCATGATTTTTAAAAAGCAAAGCCTAAATGAATTTTAGAAGGGAATTTTCTCTGTCTGATAAAAGGCATCTATAAAAGCCTTTAGCCAAGAATATTATATCATGATAATATAAAGAAATAAAGCAAAAAAAAAGGTAGCACAGAGGCAAGAAGGATAAAGCAAAACAGTTATTGTGTGAAATACTACATTTTATGTGAAAGTCCTAATAATCTGGCCCAGATGCCACTTTATTAAACTAATAATAAATTCAGAAATGCTGTATATACAAGATTAATAAATAAAAGTCAAATGTTTGAACACTAACAATAAACTAGTTTCTATTTATAGTAGCATCAGAAAACATAAAGTATTCAGAAATAAACCTCTAACAGATGTGTAATACTCCTCCAGGTGAAACTGCAAAATATAACTAACAGAAATTAAGGAAGGCCTTACCTAATAGATACAAAATTTCTATCATTTAGAAGAGTCAATATTGCTATGATATCATTTCTTTGCAAATTCACCTACAGACTCGACAGAATACCATTCATAATCACAGCACATATTTTTTAGTAAAAATTGATAAGTTGCTTCTTAAAGCTGTATGGTAATTCAGAGGACTTTGAAGTGCCCGAAATAATCTTGAAAAAGAACTACTTTAGAAAGCTCAGTGCACCTAAGTTCAAAATTTACTGCAAATAGCAATTAAGGCAGTGTAAATAGATCATTGGAACATAGTAAAGTTCAAAAATAAACCCACACGTATTTCAAATGATTTTCAGTAAGCATGTTAGAACTATTCAATGTGGAAAGGAAGATTTTTTTCAACATTTGATGATGGAAGTTGAAAAAAAAATGAGGAAATAAATTAGCTTCATTTACTCCTTCCTATGATACACTGACATTTATTTGCAATGAATTGTATACCCAAAGTTAGAAGCTGTAATTGTGAACCTTCTGGGGGAAATAGGGTAAGGTTTTAATGTTGGAATGGGCAATACTGCTTTGTGAGAATGAGAAGGTATTAACTATAAAAAGTTGTCATAGTTTTTTTCATCAACATTAAAAGACATCTTAGAAAAATAAAAAAAAGCAAACCATGGATAGAAAAAAAATGTGTACGTTACATGCATATGTCAAAAGACATATCTAGAAGATAAAAATCCTACAAATCAATTAGAAAAAGACAGGTATCCAATAAAAATGTATACCAAAACCTTCAAAAGATGCTTCCCCAAAACGTTTATCTGAACAGCCAACAAGTACACAAAAAGTGATTAGGGAAATCCAAAATAAAAATCAAAATGACCCATCACTTTACATCCCAGAATTAGTTCCAATTAAAAAGATTGAAAACATCATATACTGTATTAGCAAGGATGTGGAAAACCAGAACTACTGGTACGATTACCTCAGAAAACTACCGGTTCCTTATAAATTAAATGTTTGCCCATCTTTTCATGCAGAATTTCTGCTCATTAATTGATGATAAGGATATATGAAAAGTCCATAAAAAGGCTTCTATAAGAATGTGCTTACTGACTTCCCTGACAACGGATAAACACTGTAAAGAAACCACAAGTCTTTCAACAGGAAAATAAATAAATTGTATCATATTTATATAGTATAATACTACTGAGTTATAAGAAATTATGATTGATTACATTTACCTGAAGTTCGAGATCAGGCAAAAGTAACCCGTGCTAATGGAAATTAAAGTCACGTGGTGGTGGTGGGTAAGAGATTGGAAGGGGTCATAAGGAAACTTTCCAGGTTGATAAAAATGTTCTGTATTTTGAGTAGGCTGTTAGTTATCCAGGTGCACACATTTGTCACATGTCATTGAGTTGTGTACACTTAAGATGTCATGTGTAAAAATTTGACCTCAATTGTAGAAAAATGTTTTAAAAGATAAATAAATATGTTCATAGATAAATCTTCAATCAAAATCACTTTGGTAGTTACTGGTGCTTCTAGGAAACTATGAACACAGGATTAGATGACCAGGTTCAAGGTGTTTTCAAATATAATAGAGAAACTTTAGGTTTAGGTTCTGATCTCATGTTTTCATGCACAACCGTAGAGGGATATGATGGTGAAGGAATAAAGATAGGTCCTTCTACATTTCCCTAGAAACAAGCCTTCCTAGGAAACTGCAGCAGCAACTGGGGCCCAGGACTGACCTCTGTCCCCATTTCCCCTCTCTCTTGGTTCAAAGGCAGAAGTGGGTCACTTGCTGTCTCTGGCATTCACCAAGGCCTCCAATAGAAGGCTTAGTAGTCAGGTCATTGGCTTTCTGAGACATGGTTCCCACTCAGATTGCTCCAAACATGCAGCTGATGAACATAGTTATGAACATGAATTCTTGAGGGGGAAGTATTCCCAAACTCACATTGTTAGCCACAACCATCATGATGTATTTTCATTCTCTGACTCCTCCTGCCCCACATCCCAAGTGCCTCACTTCCTGGCTGCCCTTCCGTGGTCATGGAGCTCTGTGGTAGAGGGAACTGGGATTGCTAGAGTAATTGTGTTAATACACTTTTCCATCCTCACTCTAAGGATGTGGTAGAAAATTCAACCTCCAATATCCAATTGTCACATTAGATTCTAGAGAATCTTAAATGGTAGCTCTGTGACAAACAGGATTCAAAAGTACCCTGAATTTTATTTTAATTATTTATCAAGACACATCTGGCCATCTGAGCAAAACCATCTTGTACCATAGAGATAACTGTTCTTAATAGTTGTCATAAAATTCTATTGCTTTTCTTTGGCTGTGTCTACATATTAGTCAGCTTTCCGTTCCTGGGACAAAATGCCCAACACATGCGCACAATTTAAATGAGGAAAGATTTATTTGGTTTACAGTTTCAGAGGGTTCAGTCCATTGTTAGCTGGCTCCAACACAGAAACATCATGACAGAAGGGTGGGGCAGAGGAAAGGTGCTTACCTCATCTCAAATGAGAAGCATAAAGTAGGATAAGACCCCAAGACAAAGGAACCAGGGACCAGACATAGGTCCAAGGTCATATTCCCCTGACCCATCCAGATGCCCAGAATCAAGCTTTACCTATCTCCTAGACCTCTCTCAAGCCAATCAAGTTGACAATGGAGATTAACCATCACAATCTAAACCAAAACATTTTGAAAATCTATGATCTGAGCATTCATTTATCTGAATCTCACAATTTCCACTGCTTTTATTAGCTATCTGGTTGGAAGATGATCCATTAAAAACACTAGCTGCTAACACTAGTTACACTTCAGTGACACCAATAGGTAGTGAATGGAGAAATCTTTTGCGAATACTGGTGCAGAAAAATTCCTTTTTTTTACTGTGTAAATCTTGCCTATAATCTATTTTTTTCACTTAGTCCATTTCTCACTCCAAAGCAAACTATCAAAACCCAGTGTCTGGCTTTTTAAAAAAGACTACGGTGACAGCTCACTGAGAGGGAATTCCCAGAGAAAGAGCACAAACACATATATACAGAAGCACCTAACAAGACCCTCCATCATTTCTTCACGATCCTATAAAAGAGACAAAGGGGAAGACAAACATTTATGGAGAGGGAGATTTTTCTCATAATGGCCCCAATAAATATGTTTGTTGTAGAGAAATAAATGTGCAGGAAAGACATGCAAGCTTGATGTTGAGGAAAGCCTTGTTCATGCTTAATACATTGGAGAAAATTTCGAGAGCTGTTCATCCATGTTAAAAAATATTACCCCTGTAATGCTGCCAAGGACAGGGAGACCTATGGTGACCAGCTGAGTAAGTGCTGGCCACTCAAGTTAAAGTGCCTGGGGGCAGAAATAATTTACGTACCCAATTTTTCCAGCATGTCAACAACTGAAATTTCAAGGAGGAATACATGTATCATGGGGATACGGGATACTTGTTTATACACACACAGGGACTGCACGCACTTAGCGGCGACACAGTGACACAACACAGAGTCCCTGAATTTTATTTTCAGAAAAAAAAAATAAAGGAAAGAAAAATGTGTTGTCCACTTCCACGGACAAGAGCCCTGCCACCTCTCTTATATCCCAGGATTATCTATGGGCATGAAAACAAGCTGGGAAGCAGCCCAAAGATACAGAGCAATTCCTGAACGTGACATCAAAGAAAGTGGTATGTCTCAGTGGTGAACAATAAAAGGAAATACTTATGTGCTGCTTCGAAGGTCATCCTCCAAGGTAAATTAGTGCAATTACAAAAGCTACAAGAAGAGCCAGAACTGAATGCAGGTGACACCATTCTTACAGTTTATATTTTCACTCAGCAACACTTTTTTTGAGAAACACACAAGCTTTGGTCACTGTCCTAGGTTTTTGGACCAGTGCTTAAGAATTGCTCCTTGTAGGCTACTGCTCTAAAGTGGTATAGTAAGCACACTCTAAATATAAATACGATGCTATGTTACTCGACTACTTGGTAAAAATGTTCATTGTCAAGGCCCCTTCCCAAAAAAACCCCAAACTTTTGACAATTTTACATTTGTGGTTCTTTATTCCAAATAAGACTGTTCACCAGTAATAAGATAGTTAAGAATTCAGATTTCACAGTGGAATTGGGGTGGTACAAAACCCCTCTCTGCCTGTGACAGAATTTATTGCAACTCTGAAAGCTCTCTGCCAATCACAATTAGAATCACGAAACTGAACTCGTATTGCAGGTCATATAACCGAGCCTTCAAGGAGAGCATGACAAGATGGATAGGAGTTTAATGGATTTATGGTATTAGACAATGAAGAAAAATACCTGTCTGCACTAATCATAAACTTTTCTTTAGTTGCAATTAACCTCACGTTGAAATACTATGTGAAGGCTATGTAACGGGTAGCACTTAAGGAAAGCAGTGAATGTGTAATTGTCTGGAGCTTTTGTGCAGGGAAAAAGTTCTCGAAAGTGAAAATTTCCACCAAATAAGATAGCATTGTGCTTATATTTAGAATGCGCTTAAAATACCATTTTAGTGCTTCAGCTTACAATGAGAGATTCTCCAGCAATGGTTGCAGAACCAAGGACAGTGATTGAAACATATTCATTTCCAAAAATATACTGCTAGATAATTAATTGGATGTGTAAATTATAAGAAGTGTATCAAGCATATTCACACAATGCAGTCAAATTTGAAATATGAATACAAGAACAGGGTGAAACTTACAATTAACGGAATAGGCTATAAACTACTTAAGAGCAATGATCTTACCCTTTGGTTGCAGGAGTTATCCCCTCCTCATTTTAAATGCAACCCTTAGCACAATACCTAAAACATAACAAGTACTCCAATATTTGTTGAAAGTATATTTAATAGATAAAGTCATTCCACTCCCTGTCACAGTCACTGGTGGAAACAGCATCTGGTCCCTGACCCTACACATCAAACCTTGTCATCCACTGTTGTCTTCCCTAGCAAATATCAGTCCTATAAACAACCTGGAATTTTCTTCTCCCAAGGTGAGATGGAAAATAATTGGTAAAATTGAAGAATGTTTTGACTATTAAATTTTACTTGATTTCCATGACATTACTATACTTTTAGTCCTATACTTTTAGGGTAAGGGTTAGGGTTGTGAGACCTTTTCCAGCAGACAGCTTTAAAAATGCCATTTCTTACCTATCAGTGTCTCGGTTTTGGACCCACAGTTTATGTTGACCTAGGTCCTCTACTTGGACTCAGCTGCTCATGTTACTCAACCTTATTAGGATCCCCAGGTGCCTTTGGAATCCCAGTTCATGGCACAGAACTTCTGGTCCTGTAAAATGCAAGGAACTTGAGAGAGTGTCCATCAGTATATATGATTGATGTATTCCTTGGGCTCAGATATGTTACTTAGTTATCTTAGTTTGGATTAACAGAAATACTTGTTGGCAAGCTCAATTTTTAAGTTAACAAAAACCCTGATAACAATTTTATGAATAAATCCACGGACTGGAATATACCAAGCACAAAGTCAAATCTGTCAAAAATTGAATTTTTGCCTACATCCTGGGGTTCAATTTAATAAATTCCTCTCTGCGCACATGTGCATGCATGCGTGCGTGTGTGTGTGTACGTGTGTATGTGTGAAGTTCTGCTTTAATTTGGAACGTAGTCTACCACACATCATAGAATGACCACATAATGTATTTTCCGAACAAGTAAACTTTTGAGGGTAGAAGGTGTGCATTGAATAATTACAGCAGGGCAGGGATAAACTGAAAACATTCTGAGATGCCTGGGAGACATGGTCACCCCCTAAGAATGGCTGGAGTGATATCAACAGAGCTGCTGGACATGGAAGGTGACCTGCACGAGGACCAGGACTAGGGAACTCTGGTCAGCAGGTGCCAACATTGAGAAGACGGTGAGTCATTGGTGTGGCAAATGCTGGACGTGAGTCGTGTTCTGTAATCTGTTTCCTAGAAATCTGTCAGACTCTGTGTTGAACTCATGGACCCTCAGATATTATTCATTTTGATTCATTTGGAACATGTCTCAGAGCAAATATTACAAGATTTCTATGAAACCAACATAAGGAATAGAATTATACACATACATAAATTGTAGAGCAAGGAAGCAAATGGATATTAGAAATATTGGCAAAGAGGGAAAAAATATTTCAGAAGTAACTAATGACTACCTGGATGCAAATATATTAATTAAACTGGAAAATTAAGTGCTAAAAGTTTTCTTGTTATTGTCTTGGTATTCAAATCTTTGGTTACTTCTGAAATCCGCAGTTGAACTAGGTTCTTTGTCACTAGTTGCCAATAAGGCTGTCACCACCTTTCAATTTCTGGCCTGTGCCTACTCCTGCTGAGGGACCAGAGCCTTCCCAGGTGACTTTTCATCCTGGGTACACACCGCTCCTCAGCCTGGTGGCACAGTATTAGGCACTGGGGTAGGCAGAACTCTAATATGGCCCTAGGATCCCCATTTCTGGTCCACCCACTCTTCCTTGAAGTGTGGTTAGGGCCTGTGATGATGACAGGGTCTTCAGGCCCTTGATTGTGTACCATTACATCACAACTGTAAGGATCTGGTCACTTCCACAGTGACTTTACTAGAAAAGCTGCCTTTTTGACAAGATTTAGTGCAAGGACCAATGGGCTTGTTAGAACCTTCTGACCTGAATAAAGGCTGTCAGACAAGCAGTGGTGGAAGATCAGAGTCTTAGGGTTTTCTTACAGTGAGGGTATCAGGGCGGGGACTGCGTATGGATCACAGGCTGGGGACGCAGTGATTTCACTGAGCGTACTTACACACTGTCCTGAGGCCACCTCAGCCCATTCCCCTAGGGAGGGATGAAGAAAGAGGTGGAAGGTGACTCTGGGAGAAATACCTCTCCATGGAATAAAATGAAGAAAGAAGAAAACACGTTTTCCTTCCACAGAGAACTAGTGAATTCTGTCAGCTCTCTGTTCCTTTGCCTTGGACTAATCAGTTTCCATACTCATCTCTTTCATCAAGTGAAGAACATCCTGTGGGAATACATAAAGAATCTTTCAGGCGAGCTGATTTTTACATGAACCAGAGATTTGAACAGACATCCCACTAAAGAAGATATAGAAATATTCAACAAGCCACTAAAATATACTCGTATTGTTAATTATGAGGAATGATTTCCTTAGGTAACTACAGTGAAATTCTAACACATGCTCTCTAAAATGGCTAAAACTTAAATTCTGATAATACTAAGTCTTGGCAAAGATATGTAGCAAGTATCTTATATGTCACCAATAGGATGTACAATGGGACAAACATAATGAGAAAAGAATATGGCAGCTTCTTTCACCTCATCCATCCAAAGCCCAAGCTGAGTAGGCGGCTCCTTCCAAAGCTTCAGTTAGGAAATCTCATCCACAAAGTCCACGAATCGCAACGAAGTACCAGGCTCTATCACTTTTATAATAGAATGGGGACGGGATAAATATTAATAATTGTTTTCGTGATTTAGTCATAAACAAGGTGGGTTAATGTGGACCTTTCCCTCTTCCAGGCTCCAGAGGTGGCCACATTGCCCAGACTTGGCCAGCATATATCATCCCCTTAGCTACAATATCTGATTCACTGGAGACATCACATGACCCAAGTGGACCATCGGGAGACACATTCCTCAGAAGTATGAGGCACAAAGACTACTGGAAGCTAAAGCTCTTTGTGCTTCCCTTTACAGCTCAGAGAAAGAGCCTGCCTTGGAATGCAGACAAAAGCAGAAACGGAGAGAGAACACAGACAATACTTCCCACGCACAAGATTCCTGCTGAGCCTGGACTTCTCTGTTACTAAAGTCAACAGGTTTAAGCAAGTCCGAGTTGATTTCTGTCACATGATACCAAGAGGGTCCCAGCTAATACAGAGCAATGACTACAGCAGGCTTTATATAAGAAAACAGAAACAACAACATCAAAAACCTTAAAATTATAGACAGTTGATCTCTGAGTATTCAGTGGAAATCAAAGCCTTACCCTAATTGTAAAATTACCACTGACAAATTTGGTACCACCACATGAGTATCTCAGCCCTTCCAGAAGCAGTTGTCTTCTGTCTGAAACAAGAGGATTGAACTAACCCACTCAAAACTCTCTGATTGCCACAAAGACAAAGTGACAGCTCTGGAACTGTGGGGCCTACCAGCCCCTTCCAAGCCTTCCCGGTATATGCTACCATTCAGCAATAAGCAGAGATCTGATGCCACAACTGGCAGAGGGGCCTCAGGTCGGGGTGCAGTCCGGGAGGATGGCAGTGGAAGTGCTGAGAGACCCCCGTAGGATTCCATGGGTGTATGCCAGGAGGACAGCAACAGGTAGGAGCAGCAGGCTGGACCTCCTGGATGTGTGTGGGACCCCTTCTGATGGGGACTCCCAGGAATAGCTGAGACACACCTCAGGAGCAGTGAGGTGGAGAGGTACACGTAGCGATCGCATGTGCTGGCTCAGGTGTTCAACAGATGTTCATTAAAAACAGCCAAAATATAAAAATATGCTCAATTCTGTCCATGATAAAACACAACTTAAAATTATGCTGAGATAATATTTTAAACGTATTTGCCGCGGCTTTCAACAATCATGCTAACACCTGGCAGTCTGCAAAGATTCATCCCCTGTCCTGGTTCCATAGCAGGGTGCTGAGAGGGACTCGTCTCTCCTTGGGATCATTGACCCACTGGGCTCTGAGGCGCTTCATCAGCACTGGGGCTGACCTGTCATTTGCAGATCTGACTGGGCCGCACTGCACAACATGGCTCACTTATATGCGGGGGTTGGCCCTGGCTGTCACCTACCTGGTGGGTCACCTGACTGATGACCAGTTCACCTTGTTCTCCACTCTCCTTTCCTGTGGCCTTAGACTGCTAATTGCATGGGTCAGCAAGGGTGTGTGTTCCAGGCCTGGGAGCAGAAACTGCAGATTTCTTAAGTCTCAGCTTCAGAACATCCACGGTGTCACTTCTGCACTATCTGGTGGCCAAAACCTTTCACTGGGTCAGGCCAGGTTCAAGGACAAGGGATCTAAACTCCACCTCCTGATGACAGAAATGGCAAGGGTTCGAGGCACGTTTCACAACCTGTACAGAAGGAAATGTATATAAAAAGTGTATAAGTGCACACTTCTTTGGAATACAAAATTCTCTAGATGTAGCATTTTTTGTAAGGACAAAATATTGGTGAAAAGCTAAATGACCACAAATTGGATCACTAAACCATTCAACAAAGTAAAATGCATTGATACAATGGAGTTATTTTTAGCTATGAAAAACACTGAAGATACTCTTTATAAAATTATGTGACAATGTCTAGTTTGAATATAAAATGATTGTGTCAAATATTTTTTGACATATGAAAATATCTCTAAAAATTAACTGGAAAACAACAAAGTATATTGTTAAATTTATTATAATTTCTGGGATCAAAGCATCCAAAATAATAGAATCAAGTCACAAAACTTTACTTGAAATCCTTGGGGGTTAGGTGAGTTTTATAGCTTAGAATAATTTGGATTTTACTAACATAAATGTTTTATATTCCTAGTGTGGATGGAGGAAGAAACTGTTAATCAAATTTATTTTGGTATTTCTGTATCAGGATTTTGTTGACAAAATATTCGAAAAGTCATGTTAAGTGAGATCATTAAAGATCATAAGTGACTTTTTAAGAAAGAGAAATAAATTATAGACTTACCTATATGTACATACTTTTACATATGTTATGTACACATAAATGCAAATATATTAACTTAATTATTTTGGTGAATATTGAGAAAATAACCTTTGGAGGCCATACCAAAAATAGTGACATTAGTTATGTCTGTGGAGGGAACCATGCAACTAGTTAAAAAGCACTGGAGGCTAAATATCCTTTTACAATTTCTGAATTTTATATTATATGATTTCATTATGAAAAAATAATTGAATAAATTGCAAATCTAAACACCAACGCAGAAATTCAGTACTTAATGTGGTTTCACACACACAAGGAGGCATGTACAAAGACATTATCACTGCAGTGCTGTTTCCAGCAGTGTGAAAATGCAACATGGGGTATGTTCCTGTAATCCCACCTACTCAGGAGACTGAGGCAGGACAATTGCAAGTTTGAGGCCAACCAGGGTGGCTTAGTGAGATCCTTTCTCAAAGCAAAAGTTTAAAAAATCTGAGATGTAGTTGGTTGTTGAGCACCCTTGGGCTCAATCTCAAGCAACTCAAAAATGGGGAGAAAACAAAAAATTCTAGTAGGCATATTATGGTTAATAAATCACCAGAGAACCATGTTATGGACTTCCACACAAAAGCTTAAAAACTAAGGCATAGATATACTAACATAGAAAATTGTGCAAGATATATATTGAGTGTTTTAAATTCAACACTCTGAAAAAGAATTATGACTTTAGTGTTTTCAGTAACTATTTATATGTATATCTG
>RJWT010038134.1:0-12933 GCA_004365215.1 Cuniculus paca
GTTGTCTATCTGTGGGAAAAAGAGGAATGTTAAAAAAAGCAATCTTTTAAATCAGTTACGATGAGAGGCCAGTCTCTGGGAAATGCAGTTGGATTTGGCAGTCCTGGTTGCAATGCCCACCCACATAGGAAGTAAGCAAGAGTTTACAGCTCCTAAATCTTGCAATAACATCCATTTGCCTGCCTTTTTTGGAATAACAAAGACCGAAGCATTCCATGGGCTAAGTGAGCTTTCTAAATGTCCTAGCTGTAATTGCTCTTCAACTGATTGGTGTAATGGAGTTAGCTTCTCCTTGTTAAGGGGCCACTGATCTACCCAAACAGGCTCCTCAGTTTCCACTGTAAAGGCGGAGCTGTTGGGGGGTGGGGAGTATCAATGGTTCTTCTCAAAAAAACCTGTTGATAGCCAATACCACGCCTGTCATTTTTAGGTGTAATCTTAACAGGCTCTTTGATTCCCTGTAAATTTTTTCCTAGTCCTCTGTCTTTTTGATATCACATCTTAAGCATCATTTGTTTAATTTTAGGATCTGAATCTATTTGTTTAGTTTCCAAATTGGAACTTGTTTGTTAGTTTTAAAGTCAGAATCACTAGTCAACACTAATTTCCATTTTTGTAACAAATCTCTTCCCCACAAATTAACTGGAATAGGTGCCGCAGATGGTAAAAAGAAACCCTTTTGTCGGTCTGGCCCCTCATAAGGCAGGGGTGAGGCACTCTGTAACACATGCTGAGGGGTTCGCAGTCCTCAGGGCTGTAGGAGCCCTTTGTGTCGGCCACATGGCGGGCCATTGTTCTAGTGCAGTTACAGATGTATGCGCCCCAGTGTCTATTAGACTTTCAAAGCATTTTCTATTGCTCTTTATAAAACACATAGGCCTGTTTTTAGTCACTTCCAGGGTAAAATAAATTTCTCTTTTTGTAGTCTTGTTCTGAGGGTCTTGCTCCCTCTTGAGCTGTCTATACTTAACAAAAGGAGGCTTATCTATAGGTAACAAAATCAACTGTGCCACATAGTCTCCCTGTTCAAAAACCCAGAGATTCATAGCACAGGCAAGATCTCATCTCTACAATCACCATCAATCACACTAGGCACAACAGTTACTCCTTTCAGATTCAGATCAGCCTTTCCCAGTACAAGACCAACTGTTCCTTCAGGTGGGGGAACCCCAAATTCCTGTGGGAATTGGAGTAGGCTGGTCACCTCCAATAAGAGTGACTCTGCAAGCCGCAGGAAGATCTAATCCTGCGCTCTGTATTGTTCCCGTGGAGAGTGAGTGAACATGTCTCCGGGGAGCCACCTTTGGTCCTGTTGCTGAATCTGCTGGTGAGTTTGCACTGGGTAAAGCTGACTGACATTTTGACTCACAGGTTTTACTCCCTTTATTGTTTTGCCAGCCTGAGGAAAGGCCCTCACTGTGTTTCTTGGCAAAGGTGTGCCATCCTTATGGAATTTAGAATGACAATACTTGGCCCACTGCCTCCCTTTTTGGCATCTCTGACAGAGTCCAGGTGCAGGACCGAGTCCTCCATGCCAGATGCACTTTTCCCTGGACTTGCTACAGCCGCAGCATCTGTCCTATTAGATCCAGCAAGAACTCTGCAATTTTTTTCTAACGTGTCCCATTTTTCCACAGTTAAAACATTTCACATTACTTCCTTTTGTGCTTGCAACACCAGCTATAACCTGAGCCATCATAGTGGTCTTATAGGATTCAATTCCAATATCCTGACATGCTCAAATGTACGTTGTTAAGTCATTACTTGATTTTACAGGATTTAAAGCCTGTTTACAATCCTGACTAGCGTTTGCATATGCCAATTGTAGAGTTAAAATGTTCACAACTTCTGCATTTGCAACCTGTTTGCGAACGGTTTCTTGTAATTTAGCCACAAATTGAGTAAGTGACTCTTGGGGTCCTTGAAGAATATTTAAAAAGGACTGCACAGGAGCCCCATCCCCTGGAATAGTCGTCCATGCTCTCTACTAATTCTGCCAATTGTGGATATAGTTCGTCAGGACATTGAATCTGTTCCCCAAGGGGCGTATATATTCCTGTCCCAGAAAGCAGTTTCCTCATTTATTGCTGGATGTGGATTGGGACCCATTCTGTTTATGTGAGCCTGCTCCGAAACAAGAGTTCTTAGCTTTACATCAAAATGAAGGAACTGAGCAGGAGACAGGTATGTTTGTGCCAGATGTTTGATATCATAAGGTGTCAATTGATATGTACCCAAAACATTTGTAGGAGTCCCACTGTAAATGGACCTTGGATTCCATTTTTTTTTTCCTGGCACCAGGGATTGAACTCATGACCTTGTGCTTGCCAGGCAGCTAGATCCCTGGCCTTTGTCTTTTTTTGGGGGGGGGGGTTGCGGTTTTATTAAGAAAACAAAAATTGAACCTATACAAAGGGGGGCAGCTGGGCTGGGCCAGGGGGCCCCTAGGCGTCCTGTTGCTGGATGAAGGGGTTGGGGATCGCCTCCATGCCATCCTGCGGGCAGATGAGCACCACCGACGTGCCACAGCACACCACCAGCCCCAGCTGCCGCGTGTCCTCCGTCAGCTTGTACTGGTCGTCCGGGTCTTGCATGTACTCGATGGTCCCGTCCAGCACGAGGTTGAGCAGTGGGTCAAAGCCCTTCAGGATTCCACTGGCTTCGCGGCCCCCTTGGAATTTCACCCGGATCGTCTTATCGATGTACTTGGACAGGTCCAAGATGCTCTCCTTCTTTTTCTCTTTGTCTGCCATCGTGCTGCCTCACCCTTGTCTTTTTGAGACAGGGTCACTATGCCGTTCAGGCTGGCCTTAAGCTCACTTTGTAGCCCAGGTTGGTCTGGAACTCACAATGATCCTCCTGTCTCAGCCTCCCGAGTGCTGGGATTACAGGCGTGAGCCACCATGCCCGGCTTTGGACTCCATTACTAACCACACTTTGTTTAAGATTTTTTTAGCAGTTGTATTTCAAAAGGCATATGAACAAAATACTCATGGTCATTAGCATCTTGCTGAATTCCAATTGGAAAGCAAGCAGAGGTGCCAATGTTTTCCCCTTTTGTGGCTGCTTCTCCCCTTAAAACCTGCAAGTTTTGGGCTGTGGATCTAGCTCAGCGACCTAAGCGCCTGCCTGGCAAGCACGAGGTTCTGAGTTCAATCCCCGGTGCTGCCAAAAAAAAAAAAAAAACACCCTGCAAGTTTCTGGATAGAGCCGTATGGGATGTTCTTTGTAAAGGCCCCAGCTCCTTTATTTCCTCCATGTCCAAACCAGAAACTATTGACTGCAAGCTCTGTAATGGACTCAAAACTGAATGAACCAGATTCCAAATTGAGAATGTCTCAGGGGAAATGGTTTTTCCTGCACTATGTGCCTTTTTAAGATTCTTTCCAACTCTTTCCCAATTATCTATGTCTATAGTGCCTGTCTGAGGAAACCATGGATTATATTTGGTTACCTCTTGCAACATTTTTGCTAGATCTTTCTTTGGCACATGAACCCCTGAGTGTTTGAGCAGGCCTTGGAACCACTGTATGCATCTTTTTTCATTGGCTTAAAACCTTTGCCCCATTTTACTCCCGAATAAAATGCCTTGTTCACAGCGGGAACACTCACCCTTGTTCTTCCCTCTCTTCTCCAGGCATCCTGGTGAAGTTTCCATCCTGTGAAGGCCTCTTCCATTTCTGACATACTCTAGATAGACTTACTCATTCAGGCTAAATTTCCTAGTCCAAGGATTTCAGGTCCCTGTTCAGGTGCCAGTTATAGGGACCTGGCCAAGATCCCCAGTCTCCCAAACAAGTGAACAGCAAAGGCTTAAATAAATGAGAGACAAGTGGTATGGTTTTACGGCTCCAGGAGGGTCAAAACCCTCTAACAGAGTTCCAGACTCTGGGGGCTGAGACAAGGAATGTCTCTGGGTGGCCCATATTTATTAGGTCTTCAAAAAAAGGAGGTGGGATACTGAGGAAAGGGCAGGATCTGAGCAGGACCTTGGGAGTGGTTCAAGGACTTTTCCAAGTAACAGATTATGTTAATTTAGGAGAAGTATTTTAGAAGAAAATCTGCAGGGGCCACTTCACTACAGGAGTGAAATGCCTGCAGCTACAGTCTTTAGTTAATTGGGGTTGGAGCCAGGTGTCCTCAGCCGTGGTCTTATCTTGCTCTTTGAGGTGTCTCCTTGTTCTCGGGTTCATTTTCTAGCTTCAATGGCTCCCAACAGTGGATCACACAAAGGGCCTAAAAGGAGGACTGTCAGGAGGGCCATTAAAGGTCCAGCAGAGCTCCTGTCATGAGGGGAGGAAGTCTAGAAATCCACGCCAGGAAGAGCCTTCCATGGTATCTCGTGCCCTTTGAAACACTCCCAGAGCTGACGGGAGTTTTCTCTTACCATCCCTGGCTTGTTGGCATAGCAACAGCATTCTTTTTCCAGGAAAAGGCAGGTGCCTCCATGTTGGGCTATCAGGAGATCCAAAGCTCTGTGCTTTTGGAGGGCAACTGCAGTAAAAGAATCTATTTGGTCTTGCAGTGTGTCTATTGAGGTTTGTATGTTACCAAAATCTACTATCTGGGCACTTAACTGTAAGTATTGCTGTTGGCCTATACCCATGGCTGTGGTACTGAGGTTAAACTTCCTGTTATTGCTTCCCCAGCTAGAATGGGCAATATTACAGGGCCACACTTTTGATGTGACCGATGTGCAGGGTGTGGGCAGGACCTCACTGGCCTGAGTAAACAGAGAGGTCAGGTA
The DNA here is from genome assembly GCA_004365215.1 of Cuniculus paca. Classification (NCBI taxonomy): domain Eukaryota; kingdom Metazoa; phylum Chordata; class Mammalia; order Rodentia; family Cuniculidae; genus Cuniculus; species Cuniculus paca. Next base: position 4,748 of record RJWT010038134.1, read on the forward strand.
CCAGAAAAGCAAGTGTACAAAGACTCATTGTGGTGCTATTAAACACTTGTTCAACCCTATTAAAACAAACAAAGCTCCATGGAGGGCTGCTAGGGAACCTGAAGTAACAGTCAAAACATCTATGCAGTCAGCAGAGACATTCTGGCCCTTAGAGGAACCTAGGAAGCAAGAGGTGTTTCCCCACACTATTGTGGGATCAGACTAGAGTAAGCCATCAGGGACATTTGTAGAATTGAGTTTAGAATCATCCTGGGTTAGACCTAGAGCCTGACAGGAAAAAACTTAAAGTGGGACACAGAGCCAACAGTCATTACCCAACTCTGGGCTTACAGCTTGGAGACCGAATAGGTGCAGCTGACCAGGCGCAGGTGGTCAGGAGTCAGAGGTCCTATGTAGCAGGCACAGGGGCTGGTGGGAACAGTGGTGGTTTGGGGGAAGGAATTTCAATATGGGATGGGGGCAATGGGTGTACCCAGGCTTTTATGAGTTTTAGAACAAGCCATGGGTTTTGTTCCTGTCCATCCACGTGGACTCTTATCTGTGACCTGATGACCAGTCTCGATGGGAGGGATCTGGAATAGCATATTGTAAGGGGTAATAAGTTCCTCATGGACAAATTCGACTAAAGGGGAGCTGAGTTAGAAAGCTGCTTTTAGATCTACTCCAGTCTATGACACAGTCCCATCTTGGACAGAACATAGACAAGACAGGGGGTTTACGGAACTTTTGGGTTTGTTGCCATTCTGGACAGACATTATTAGTGTGATAGTCTCATTCCCAACTTAATCCTCCACATCCTGAGGAATAGTGATGGTTTTCCCAATTTGGGGTATTAGCCTGAACTGGACAGGCATCAAAATAAAGGTATACTTTAGGCTGAGACAGCTCCCATTTTGTTTGATTAAGAATTATGGTGGGGTTTAAACTGCAAATTTGAATTTGGAATTCCCAGTGTCCCGAACTGCCATATGCTCCTAGGATATTTAGGCATATTATCCATAGGAGAGTCATTTTAATTTTGGTTTAGGCAGCTAAAGGTAAATAATCCAAAAGTTATATTTATATAGGTGAGAACAAAAGCAACTTTTTGATGGGGTTCCCAATTGGTCAGAGTTATGATCCAGAGAGTGAAAGTGAACACTGAAACTAACCGGAGACAAAGAACTAGAAACCAGAAAGAGTAACAATATATTGAAACTAAAACTTGGCAAAGCAGATCAAGGTACCCAGTCTACTGGTTACACCAATATAAAAGAGAGTGAAGGTGATTTTGTGTGGGATTTGCCAGTCCTCTGGGGATATAGCCCAGAGTCCTGTGGAAAGCACCAAGATAAAGAAGGAGAATTAATATCCAAACTGGGTAACAGAACATGAGTCAATTTAGGAAGGTACTCTGTGTATAATGTCCATTCAATCTTCAGCCATGCGTGGACTTGCCAGCTTCTGGAGTGGCAAGAGCAAGGCTTTGAGTACACTGTCTCTTTAAGAACTCTTGGTGGGGGGGGCCGCTTGACTCATCAGGGTGAGCTTTCCAACAACCATTGGGATGAGCCTGTTTGATCCTGGAGTGATGAATCCAGGGCTGGATCTCTGCTGCTTTTACTGTAGTGGGAGTAGTCAAAATAATTAAGTAGGGGCCTTTACAAACAGGAGACAGGGATTCTTTTTCAAATCTTTAACCCAGACCATATCACCTGAGCTATGTGAGTATACAGGTGTATCTGTGGGTATGGGTGATCTTTCTGCTATGATTTTATGTTTCTGAGAGAAAGTTTTCCTGAGAATAAGTTGTTCGTGTAAAGCAACATTTCCTAAGTGGTGTAGATTCCCCTGGAGCCCTTTAATTAGAGGTGGGGGTTTTCCAAATAAGACTTTGAAGGGAGTGTGTCCAGTGGGTCCCAGTGATGTCCTGACTTTCAAGAGGGCCACAGCAGCAAAACTATCCATGGTGCCTGAGTCTCTTAATAATATTTAGTCAATATTGACTTTATGGTTCTGTTCATTTAACTTTGACAGAACTTCAGGGCCTATAGGCAGTGTGGAGATTCCATTTGATTTTCAGTTCCTTAGCTAGTTTCTGAGCCATTCCTGCTACATCTGAGGTCCATTGTCACTGGCTATGGTCAGGGGAAGTCCATATCTAGGAATAATTTCTCTTAGTAACACTCTGCATACTTCAGAGGCCTTTTCAGTCTTAGTGGGAAATGCCTCTGGCCACCCAGAATAAGTACAAACAAGGACCAGTAAATATTTGTAATCCCAGCACAGCTTAATTTCTGTAAAGTCTATTTGGAGATCCTTGAAAGAGAGAGTCCCATGTGTTGGATTTCAGGTAGTGACTATGGGCCTGTTGAAGCCTCAGTCCTTGCACAAATTTGACATCTTTGGCTAACAGCTGCACATACCAGTGTCAATTTAGGGAGATGATAATAGCAACTCAGAAGCTGGACCATAGCAGTCTTACCTCCTTGGGTGGTGTCATGTTGATGTTTTACCCAGGTGCAGGCTAACTCCTTTGGAATGATCATACACTTGTCTGATAGGCTCCAGACACCATTTGGGTCCGCATTTGCCTCTTTCTGTTATGCCCATTTTATTTCTTCTTCAGTATAGGTGAGGGGATCTTGGTGCAAACTGAGAATAGTCTTTGGAGGTATTTCATGCAGGGCTTCTAAGTGTTGGACCAAATCATTGTCTCCCCAAGTAGAGCCTTTAGTGACCATCTTAGCGGCTTCATTTGCCTTTTCATTTCCAAGGATAATGGTGTCTTTTACTTTTTGATGTCCCTTGCAATGTATGACAGCCACTTTTTGGGCTTCCATAGAGCCACCAAAAGCTGTGTAATTTTACCCTTGTTTTTCATTTTTCCTTCAACTGTCAAAAGGCTACATTCCTTCTATAACATCCCATGACATGGACCATAGTGAAGGCATACTGGGAATCTGTGTAGATATTTATTTTCTGGTCCTATATGAGTGTCCAGAGCTTGGCTTGTTGAGCTGACCAGTTTGGGAGAAGTGACCCTGCTAGGAGCACTTCTTCAGTAGCAACAACAACATAGCCTGCCATATGTCCATTTTTAACAGAGCTACTTCCATCCATGAGCAGGGTGTACTCAGCATCTGTTAAATGCTCCATCTGGAGGTCAGGCTGACTAGCAAAGAGTTCATCGGCCAATATAAGGCAGTTGGTCTGGTTGTCCAAGCTCTGCAGGCAGATAAGTGGCTGGGTTCAGTGCTTTAACTGACTGAAAAGTAAGCTGGGGATTTCTGGCAAGCAGTCCTGGGTACTGGGTGATGTGGCTGCTCAAGGGCCAGTGGTGTCCTTGACTCTTGAGGAGCTCAAGAACAGCACATGGCACCTAGACAGTTAAGTTTTGTCTCAAAATCAGTTTGTGCACCTCCTTAATCAGGAGGGCTGTAGCAGTAAGTGCCCACAAACAGGGAGGCCATCCTTTTGCAACTGAGTCCAGTGTTTTAGACAGGTAGGTGACTGGCCTCCCCCATGGTCCCACCATTTGGGTTAAGACCTCTGAGGCTACATGCCATCTTTCACTGATGAACAGGTTTAAGGGGTGGGTCACACCAGGGATTCTCAGAGCTGGAGCTGAGGCTAAGTTCCGTTTGATTTGTTTGAATGCTTCACTTTCTTCCAAAGTCCAGTTGACTACTCTTTCTGCTGTAGGTTTCTTTAACATATCATAGCGTGGCCTTGCCTTTTCAGTAAAGCCAGGTATCCAGATCTGGCAGAATCTGGCCATTTCAAGGAATTCTCTACCTTGTTTTTTATAATCAAGCCTTGGAACAGAATAGATGAGGACTTTTCTTCTTGGACCTAAGCTTTGGAGTCCCTTTTCTAAGTCAAACCCTAGGTATCTGACTTTTTGTTTACAGATTTGACCCTTTTTCCTGGAGACCTTATATCCAGTGTCACATAAGTGATGGAGGAGGGCTTGGGTTCCCTCCCAGCAGTCTTGTCTAGTGGGACTGCCAAGCAGTAAGTCATCAACTTAACCGCAGGAGTGTGTAGTTGAATTTTCCATGGGGGAATTTGGCCAGCTTGGCAGCCAAAGCTTCCCTGAACAACGTGGGAGAGTTCTTGAAGCCTTGAGGGAGGCGAGTCCGTGTGAGCTGCCCCTTTTGCCCTGGTCAGAATCTCCTCATTCAAAGGCAAATGAGAATGCAGGGGCCACTCACAGACAGAAGAAAACATCTTTTAAATCTAGGCAGGTAAACCAAGTGACATCAGGAGGAAGCGGGCCCAGGAGAGAATATGGATTTGGAACTGTTGGGTATAAAGTCACTGTTGCTGCAATAACAGCATGGAGATCTTGTACCAGTCGATAGTCTCCATTGGGTTTTTTAATGGGAAGTAATGAGGTGTTCAGGAAGATTGACAATCTATTAAAATAAACTTCAAATTGTTTCTGGTGGGTAAGGGGGGCTGGATGCTGAGATAGGCTTCCCTAGATATAGGGTATTTTCTTATAACAACGGGAGTGGCAGTGGGGTTGAGGCCAATAATGATGGGGGCATGGTTTATAGCAAGCCCCAGAGGCAAATCTTCTACCTATATCCTTGGGGTTAGAATTTTTTTTTGTTGATGTTGTTGTTTTGTTTTGTTTTTTGAGACAGGGTCTTGCTATGCAGTTCAGGCTGGCATTGAACTCAATTTGTAACCCAGGTTGGTCTCAAACTCACAATGAGCCTCCTGCCTCAGCCTCCAGAGTGCTGGGATTACAGGCATGCACCACCACACCCAACTGGGATTAAAGTTTTTAAAGTCTTTGAACCCTTGTTTGTCATATGTTTGGTTTGATATAACTGCCATTTTTATTCCTGGGGAATTGTTAAAGTCAATATCAAGCCTCTAGTCTTCATTTGGAAAGAGAGGCTGGTTTTTCTGGACTGAAGGTTATAGTGCCCCTCAATTTAGTAAGAAGATCATGTCCCAGAAGGAGTAGGAGACATTCAGGCATACATAAGAACTGGTGTTTGATATGATGACCTCTAATTTCACAAGTCCAGCTGAGGCAAAATTTCTTCTCAGAAGGTACTCCTGTGGCCATCATTACCTGGATTTTCTTCAAGGTCAGGGGTGCAATGAGTTGGGTGACAGCAGGATGTTCAGTTCCATTATCTACCACGAAAGTCATTGGTTTTCCCCCCAGTTTTGATTACAACTGTGGGTTCCCGGGGATCCAATGGAATGGAGCCCAGTCTGTTCTCATTATCATCAAAAAGCAAGAGCAGAGGTTCAGCCAACAGCAAATTTAATTCCCTGGAAGCCTGTTGATTTCAGGCACAGAGGACATTTGTCCTTCCAGCATCCCAGTTGCTTGCATCAAGTACATTGGTTTGAGGCCAATGCATAGGGTGGCCACCAGTTTTGAATTGAGGTCCCTTTAGGGTCTGGTTGTTGCTCTGACCTTGGTGCCGTGACTGAGCTTTCCGGTACCCCACAGGGAATGGCTTTCCTAAGATTGCAGCCAAAAGAGCAGTCTGATATCAATTCTGTTTGTTCTTTTCTTCCTTGTCCAGGTTTATGAAAATCTTTTGGGCTATCTGGAGCAGCTGAGTGATATTCATGCTGGCAAACCCATTGATTTTCTGGATCTTTTTCTGAATGTCTGGAGCAGATTGGGTTATGAAGACTGAATTTACCATCTGTTATTTTCTGGGACTGATGAATCAAATGGGGAGTAGATTCAGTACGCCTCACAAAGTCTCCTAAAACTTTGCTGGTCTCAGTGGTTTCTTAGATTACTTCAACAATCTTTGACATGTTTATTGCCTTTTTTCCTCTCGAAAACCAGCTTGGAGGGCCAAGTGATGCCGTCCAAGGGCCTCTTTGCCCTCCAGTGTATTGAAGTCCCAATCTGGCCTGGTCCCTGGAAACTGGTCATTCACCCGGGCTGGGTGGGTGCCCCTCCTTTTGGCTCTTGCCAAAGTTGGGACTGTCCGGACTAAGGACAAGTGTTGGTAGGTTCTCCCATAGCTCCGAGCCCCCACCTCCCTGGGGGGAGGCTTCACTGTGGAGCACTGATGGAACAACCCACTGCTTGTGTCTTCCGTTCACAGTCAGTACACACATCTACAAGCAGGCACACAGAGGTTAATACATTCCAGCTCCCTATCCCAAGGGTGAGGTCTGACTGAAACTGAAACTGACTGACGTAAGTAACAGGTGAGGAGTGATTAGTTCCCCCTTTGTCCCATGCAGGGGGCCAATACTGACAGACTGACTGAGGGACATCCTGGGGCAATCCTAGTTTGTCCGAGGGCCCAAACCAGTCGCCTTCTGTCTCCTTTCACTGGTCCAGTGGGGTTTCTGCTGTCGTACAGGGGTTCCTGCTCCTGGACTGCTGAGGAGACTCCAAAGGACTGGAGGGTGCACCTTCTCATCTGCAGGTCAGAGGGCGAGTCCCCACTGCAGCCAGTGGGCCTCCACTGGTGACCCAAATTGGTCAGCACAGTGTCTTCCCAGCCGATGCACCAAAAATGTTGTGGAAACCCAGTACCAAACAGAAAGGAAGACACCTTGCACCAAGGAGTTGGAAGGCAAACTACTTATTACGCCAGTGGACTGGTGGGAAAAGCAGTTCCAAATCACCAGCTCCAAGTCAGCTTTGGGTTTATATAGAATTTGCAAGCAGGAAGTACATAAGCTGATAGCAGGTTGTTACATAACTGGTCACATGAATCAAGTCCTGCGTTGTCAGGCCGATTTGTTGTAGGCAAGTTTACTTAAAAGGATTGTTTATCATAAAGCAGGAAAATTTTGGGAGGGGATATCGAGCGGAGTGGGTAGAGTTAAATGTGTCTTTGACTGGGCCCGTCTGTCCTAGGTAGGAAGTCCTTGAAACATGTTGGAAAAACAGGATATATTTTTATGTGGGGAAACACAGACATTGCCCCTGGACATGGATCAGGCTGACCTGGTGGTCTGTGTGAAGCTGCTGGACACAGACAGTCAAGGCTGACTGAATTTAAGTCTATGTGACAGGAAGGATGAGCATATCCTGTCTCAATATAGCAACAGGTTACTAATTGATTTTGAAATTTCTGCTAAATTTCTATTACATTCAAATTTCTACTATAGCACCAATCAGTAAGTTTGTAGCTTGGATAAAGGGAGAGAAAGAAGGCAGGCTGTCTGCTGCTGCTGCTGCTTCCCTGCCTCCTGCCTGCTTTGCCGTGGACTGTTTCTCCTCTGTGATTCCCCTCTGCCATGCCACACTGCCTTGGAGCCAGCTGACCATGGACTGAAGCCTCTACAAACTGTGAGCCAGATAAACCATTCCTCCCTTAACTTTGGTGTTTTGCCCCAGCAATGAGAAAAGTAAGACAAGATGCTTCAGGAAGACCTGTGACTCTCGTAACAGCTCACATTTACTGAGCACTCGGTGCACCTGCATAGACGTACTAGATTGTTGCATCTACAAAAGCCCTATGGAGAAGACTCCATTATCTCTATGCACAGGTAAGGAAACTGAGGTACAGCTATTAAGGTAACGTGTTTCTTCCAGGTCCCATTGCTTCTAAATATTAGAACTGGAATACTAATGTGGGCAGTCTGACTGTAAACTTGGATTTCCTAACCATTCCTGAGAAGCAGCTTTTCTAACACAGTCATCACCTGCACAGGATGTAAGGGATTCATTAGGAGGGACAGCAGGCCAAGGCATAGAGTGATCAGACTCTGAGCTTACACTGCAGTCAGGAAACACAGGGAAGGGATGAAGCTGCAGAAAGCTCCCATGAGAAAAGCCATCGGACTTGCTAAATGCATTGAAAATGGAAATAAGGGAGATAAGGATGATGTATTTATATCCCCAGTACCAAAAACAAAACAAAAACAAAAATAAAAACAACCCAGAAACTGAGGCAGGAGGATTACCACAAGTTCAAGGCCAGCCTGGGCTATATAGTGCGTTCAAGTCAGCCTGAGCTACATAGCAAGAACCTGCCTCAACAAAACAACAAAACAAAACAAACAAACAAAAAAGAGAAAGGGCTAGGGTTGTAGCTCAGTGCAAAGGACCTGAGTTCAATGCCCAATACCACAAAAATTAAAAAAATAAAAACAACCACCCCCCAAACTGTGAATTGTATAAAGTCTCAGCACTTTGAAGCAAGGCTGTGTCAGTAGAAAACAAGCTATATGTACAGACACCATGTCTGGAC
>RJWT010038135.1:0-12928 GCA_004365215.1 Cuniculus paca
CCCCTCCCTCCCTCCTTCTCTCTTTCTCTTTTTCTTTCTTCTCTCTCTCTTTCTCCTTTCTCTCTCTCTCTCTCTTTCTCTCTTTCTTTCTCTTTCTCTCTTTCTCTCTTTCTCTCTTTCTCTCTTTCTCTCTTTCTCTCTTTCTCTCTTTCTCTCTTTCTCTCTTTCTCTCTTTCTTTCTTTCTTTCTTTCTTTCTTTCTTTCTTTCTTTCTTTCTTTCTTTCTTTCTTCTTTCTGTTTTTGAGGCAGATCTTCCCAGGCTATTCTCACTTACCATACAGCTCAGGTTGGACTTGAACTTGTGGTGATCCTCCAGTCTCAGTTTCCTGAGTTGTGGGCTTACAGGTGTGTGCCATCATGCCAGGCTTGAAAAGGACAAGCATCATTTCTAAAGAGTGTCTTAAGAAGATAGAGTTTGTGATAGTTTCAGGTAAGGGAAGCTTTGTAGGTTGATGAGAGCCATAAAGTCAAACTTTGCTGTCTTTATTGGTTTAAATTTGGCCTTGGTCAGTTATATCAAAAATTCTTTATCTCTTTCAGCAGTTGATTGGTCTTACGAAGTAAGCTCATGGTTTCAGTCCATTGGGCAGAGTGAACACAATTAACCTTCTCTGGGACCTTAATTGTTATTCTCACCCAACATGCCCAGATGTAAACAGGCCTAGAAGAATGAAATGTCTTTTCTAGGTCAGAGTAACACACTAGTGAAGCCTAAGACTCGACTTTTCCAAGAGTAAGCAAGAGGGAGAGCAAGGAAGAGAAAGAAGGAGGGGTGTCAAGGTGATATAATCCACCTGCAGTGTTAAAAAACATTAGCTTATGAACAACTTCAAACTCATTTTATTCTGTCATATGTACTGTAATTTGTATACGTAGGTGGAGATTTTATTGACTTTCAGCAAAATCTTCAAATACATTGTCTGAAGGTGGAGGTTATCTCTTGCTTGCTGTATCAGTTCATTTCTAAGATGGTGCCTCTTTAAACCTATATCTGGGTCAGTTATATCTGTTGTAATTTCAGTTATCTGCCTAGTCTAATGCCAACAATTCAATCTCACTTGTTTTATTTTGGCTCAAATTGAGTTATAGATCCCTATGGCATGGCCTTTAAATCAACTGTACCGAAAATACTGGCATAATTTTTTATTCTTACTGATTTTTGTTATTGTACCTTACAATGAAAGTTTAAGTTTTGAATATCATGTGTATAATAAAAAACCTGGTTAAGATTTATATTCATATTTCTACCTTGTATTAGGTTTACTGTGCTTTACTCTCTATTAGCAGAGAAAGTTATGAGCTGTTTCCATCTTGTGGTCTCAGCATAATTCCTATGGATTTTAATGTCTTTTCAATTAATAGTTTTTGAATTAAATTTATAAAATTTGCCTTATTGGACAAAAGATGATTACCATACATTTCAGAAATCATGCTTCTAAAATTTAATTAACTGATTTTCAGTTGATAAAATATCTGTAAAATATTTAGTGGTGACTGTCCCAAGCTAGGATGATAGTATTTAAAATGAGAAATAAAAATAAAATGTCCAGGGGTGGGAATTCAAAATGATTTAGAGCACGAGAGTACAGGGATATGGAAATACTATGCACTATTGGCGTCCAAGTATGTTCGTCAGACATCAATGTTGCCCTGTTGGAGATTTAGTAGGAAAAGTTGGCAACATGTAAATGGGTGCTATGTGTCTTCGATTGTGTCACTTGCTTCTAGCAGGGTGGTTATCTTGCTCAGGTTTACAACATCAAGAATATTGGTATCGTTTGAATTTGTGATTGTAAGTTTTGGTACTGTGAGCTCATATATTTCCAGATGAATACAAATTTGAATATTTTTATGTCTTTTATTTGTAAATTACTCTAGTAAAGCATCATAGATTATATAATTCTGGTAGAAGAAAATACTCTTGCGTATTCTTTGTGATTTTTTTTTCTTAAATGAAAATTTTAGGTGTCAAGTACAGTCTTATAACTCCTAGAGGAAACAAAGTCATGTTGAAATTACTTTTCTTTTCAAGTATGTATCATTGATAAATACTGGTGTATATTTCAGACAGCTTTTTGGGTATCTCCACGTGACTCAGCTATTCAGACAGTTGATAAGCATTTCAGCATTTTTGTGTTATGAGATAGAGTAGATGCACAAAGTTCTACTATCAGACTCATAATTGCTCCATTCAAGGAGTATACATCTGTGGATGTAGGAATAACACATAAACACAGGGAAAGACTCACTTAGATGCAACTTGTTAAAAAGTTGAATAGGGAGACTATTAAGTGGTAAAAAAGAGAAATAGCAAATTTGGTGCTTGGTTGGAATTATCAGAAGAGCTCCTAAAAGTCTGTATCTTGAGCTTTGCATTGAAAATCTGGTTGACTTTCAAAATATTTTACAATGTTATCTTTCTGTATCAATATCATGCATTAAAGAAGGCTTTTGGAATGTAAGATTTCACATTTAGGACTGAATAGTGACAGTGCCATATCACCTTTTTCATGAGAATTATAACAAATACTTGAAATGTATAAATATATCAGGTGTTTTGTTTTATCTGATATTATTTAACTCTGTTTCCTGACATTTGTTTTAGAGTAATGAATCTATCAGTCTTATAAAAAAGCATGTCTCCTTCAGAATCAGGAAAAATAGAACTCTTGCCTAATTAGTAGAGTAGAAGGAATTTCATGATCGACATCAGTTACAGCGATGATAGGAGAACTGAAAAGCCAAATGCATCAATAGGAGTCACTACCACAAGCAGAGTGGAGGGATCAGTGTTACTAGAGTCCCTGAGCTGGAGTTGTCTCACAGGAGTGGGGACCACAAAGAAAGGAACTTTTCCATTTGAAACTAGAATCACAAAAGGAAAGCCTGTCAAAGCAGGGAAGTGGGAGGAAATACCCACCCTTCTTTTTTCCTGACCTCTGAATTTCCACACTCCTGCCATTACCTCTCATTGGTTGGACCTAGTTGGAAATCAGTTGTTAACAGAGCTGGGAGAGGCAGTTTGCAGGAAGGAGTGAGTGAAGAAGGGATCTGAGGACAAGCTACTGCCCCGTGACCATTTTTATTTTTGGAGTATAGAAGAGCAAAAAGATTAATTTGAAGATGGGATTAATTTTGCATGATATCATCCAAGGTCTTAGCACACCAGTTTTTCTTACTATCATTGTTACAATTTGTTCTGTTCCCCCTGAAAATGTAGTGTATGACTTTACATCATAGCATGACTATTCAATCCATTGTAAGTTCTCCGTGAATAATCTCATTGGTTAATTTTCAGATTTTTTTTTTTTTTTTTGCGGCACCGGGGATTGAACTCACGACCTTCCGCTTGCCAGGCAGGTGCTTAGACCGCTGAGCTAGATCCCCAGCCCCTTAATTTTCAGATTTTAATGATTTAAATATTAAAAGAATTTGATTTTCTCTCATTATAACCAATCTTTAATACTAAAACAACCAGATAACAGGCTGAACTTGTTCATGTGATAGCTAATTCTGACAAAGAATTATGGACAACGTGCCTTTCCCTTTTCGATCTTTTGGCGGTGCTAAGAGAGGACAAGGAAAAGTTTAACTGCCTGCATTAATCGAGCACTATCGATAACTTGGAAATGATGTGGTTTCTTGGTTCTTTTGTGATTTGGTGGGAGGTTGGGTATGCAATATAGTTTATTTTTTTGATTGGAAGGCAGTGTCAGTTTTGAAAAAGCAGCATAATAATCAATTTGGAAAAATTGAACGTTAGCCATATGTCATGTTGTGTGCAGTGAAAATAATCTTTATGAGCACGGGAGGTGAGTCTGGAGTAAAAAGCTTGAAGTTGGTCTGTGTTAAAATTTTGTCACATCTGGAAGGCATTTAATGTATAAGATTACATAGGTTTGATACCATTCAGGGTTAAGACATATGGATGGGACATTATGCAGAAACTTGTTCTTTTTCATACTTTTTAGATTTAGCTTAGAGATTTTTGAATCATAAGGATTTGATTTGAATCTCTATTAAAGATAAAATGAATAACACAATAGAATGGGAGGAGTTTTGAGCACATGCTGTACAGCTCTCTGCATCTTTGTACTCTTGGTTTTTCTTTAAAATAGATATAGTAAGTGGACATTCTTCTCATTATCTTTTTCTCATTCTGCAAAAACCACATTATGAAGTAGTGGATTGCATGGTGGATGTCTATGAAAGGACCTTTCTTTTTCTTGGTTAGAATTATCTATATTTTAAATCTTGCTCTTAAAAGGACTATTTAAAAGATATTGTTTGTATAATTATAATAAATCTGTATGTATGTCAGGTATAAACTTGTCAGAGTTTATTCCAGTGTTATTATTCCTTTTAGTGGGTAGAATAATCTTTACCTTCCCCTAAAAACTGAAGGAAAAATTATGTTAGTTAGCTCTTTTTAATTTTGTCAGTACAATTGTGTTACATTCCTTTTATGCACAGTTTCAATTTGAAAAGGAAGTTACTATCTCCTTATTTTGTTTCCTCATTTTATCCCTTTTCTAAAATGCTAGTTCAATGATGCATTATTCAGTAGTTTTATTCCTGGTAAAATAACTTTTGCCCTGAAAACATGGGGACAGAAGTTCTTTGAACCACTTATCAAGGAACTATTGGAACATTTAATACTATTATCTGCCTCATCAGTAAACTTCCTGTTTCATCAAGTGACTTCTCTGATTTTTTTCCCTCCAATATTATGATAAAGGTATTTTATAAGCAGAAGCAGTAATGAGTATCTGACATATAAATTTACCTTACCTAGGTAGAAAGTATGCTATTTGTCATTTTACTGTATTATTTGGTTCATTGTTATTCACCTTTGAGTTAAATATATGCATTATTTAATATATATACCATCAATGACTTAAAAATCATAGTTAAATGATAAATCAAGGACTGGTTATTGATTACATTTAAGTAAGATAGGATGTAAAAATTCCAAATTATATTCTCTAAGCTTGTGTAATGATTTAAACATGAACATTTTAATGATTTGGCAAGATATCAGATATCTTCATATTTCAGTTAACATAAAGGAGGAGTCTATTCAAGAATCAAATATTCTTTTTAGGAACACATGTCTGTGATAACAAGAAACACTGAAAAAATAAGAATATGACTTTTTTATCATTGATTAAATTTGTTGCCATATTTGTATTGATAGAAAAGTTGCAGAGACTTAAAAATTAGAATATGTGTAGATAACAAAAAAACTCAAAGTTATGAGAATCATTGCTGAAACTTTGTTTATAATTTGAAGGATAAAAATTATTTTAAGTGCTATGAGTCACCATTTTTTCTCTGTAAAATAGTGGTTATTCATTCCATGCATGTTGATTGAGCATCCACTCTATGCCATGTGTTATGCTAGACAATGAATAAAAAGTTACGCGAACCTTGATCCTATGTATTTTAAAATGTAGCAGGAGAGTTGGGTGCTAACCCAGTCCTTTAATTACCTGTGTCATCCATGTTTGCAGAGCAGTTCAGAGTTAAAACAGAGGAGAATTAACAAAGTGTGGATTTTTTTTTTGAGTGGAGTAGTAGCAATAAAAATTTAAATACTTGTGTGTATTTTCACTGTCTTATGACTTTTTTTCCCATTCTTATTTATAATCCCCTTGGAAATGATTAAGACTAAAGCCTTACCTTTTTCTTATTCAGTTTTAAATAATTCAGACAAGGAGAAAAAAAAAACTGATTAAGGCTAGAAGTGGTTTGCTGAGGCGGGGAATACAAGTGCTTGCCAGTTACTGAATGGAACCCAGGAATTCAGATTCTCCATTCAGTTTAAAGAGAATATATCTTGCTTCCTGAGAAGAAAGAGCACTGATGAAATATTAGAAAGTCTTGTGTCTAAGTTAAACCTAGATATGTAACATTATATTAAACTTTGGAAAATACATGACATGACAGCAAGAAGGGCCACATGCCCACAGCAGTGTAGTATGTGCAGGATTTACAGGCACTATAACAAATGTTTTTCAGGACTTTGGAGGGAAAACAACATTTATCTTTACATGTTTTTCCCTTAAGATCGCAGACACTACGTTTGGTTTTCGCTGAAGTTTTGCCTTGATTTTTCAGTTTTCCTCCATTATTATGTTGAGGCTGATGGCATTCTAGTTTTTATTTTCAGATTTTTCCTTCTTCAGTGTTCTCTTTGCTATAAAATGCTGGTTTCTTGGGTTCGGTGGGAGGATATATTACATAGTATAGTTGAAATCCAAAATGTCTCCCAGATGGAAAAGGCAGAACAATCATCACATCTTTTTCTACTGGATCTGGCCAGGTTTTGGAAAAGACTTCATTATTTTCTAGTGGCGAACTGCATTGGCAAATTGTTCCTTAAAGTACGCAGTGGCGTGTTCATCTACTATTATGAGATATGGGCAGCATTTATGAAAGATTATAAATCTTACAGCTCTCTTCAGCAACTTAAAATACAGCTGGAAATGTTTTGCTTCCAACAAACATGCAATCTTCATAAAATTGGAAAAGAAATGTTTTGAATAAATAATCCTTGAGTTTATTTCTCTCTAGTGTGAGAACTATTTTTTTAAGTGAAAATCATTCCATAAAACTCCTCCCTCCTCTACATTAACACCATTGCTTCTGTGTTTGTGTTATGTTGGTGCATTTACTTTTTTTTTTTTTTTTAAGTGTGCCAGATTGCTTTGTCTTGTTTTTAAAGATAGAAAACTGGATTTGCTCCCAGGGACTCATTCTCTAACTAGGCCAGTTTAAAAACTAAAGGATTGAGTCAGTTAATTAATTTAAATAAAATTACAAATCAAAAACATATTATGCAATCTTGATTTAATTACCACATTTTATTTACTTAATTGAAAACACGCTATAGAAAGTTAGCAATCTTGACAATGACCAGTACGGTGTCTTCACCTTCCATAGCAAGAAGCGCAGGTAATCTTTGGTTCACTCAGTCCTTGGATGAGTAGACAATCATTGAACTTGACCATAGGGAAGGAAGGTCAGATGTGATTGCACTGGCCTTCATTGGTAGGTTTGGGCACTGCTTAGTGAAGTCCTGAAGCTCGCTAGTCAGCTCCCTAGGATTACAGTTACTCCTGTTTGCTCTGGTCAGTGGTCCCTTGGAGTGATCATGTTAGATTTGCCTTCATATACTCATGTAATATTTTTTCCCTTAAATGTCGGTGGTCTGTGTTTCTCAGTTAACTCCCTGTGGAAAAATGTTAGTCTCAGGTGCAAACAAATCCTTGTTTTAATCCTTGGGATATGAATTTTGAACCTAATCTCTGTATTAAACTAAACAGTGGCTCTTAAAAAAAAGTTGGATAAGAGAATTAGTGGAAAGTGTAGGAAAAAGGTGTAGAAAATACTATATACCTATTCTCTTAGTCTATATTTAGTTAATTCAACTACCTTATGTGTAAGGATCCTCAACATAATAACTAACTCTTTTAAAAAAAGAACTGTGACTTTTGCTCAGTCATGTGTTTAAAATTAGTGTTAAATAATAGGAAGGAGAAACTGAAGGTACATGAAGTGAAGTAATAGACATGAAAAGGCATGATTAAAAATATGCATGAAGCCACATTCCCCAAATATTATTTTGAATCTTCTTAAAAGTATTCAAAGAGACTTGATTTCCCTTGTTTAGAATTGAGTTTAGGTGAATGGGTACAAATTCTGTAAAAACGTATCAAGGGCTTAATTAACAAAGTAATAGAGTTAACACGTCCTACATATGGATTGTTAAATAAACTTTGCAGTGAAGTGAGCTTCGAATAGCAATGTATTATTGAGCAGAGTCCAAGACACAGAAGCAAAGAGGAAAAAGGGAGGGAGGGGAATGTTTCTCCTCACACTTACATGCTTATGGGAGGCAGGCAGGCACTTGCGAACTTTCCTTGTGTATCTTTTGTTATTTTAATAAACATTTAGTGGAGAGAAAATAAAATATTGTAAAACTATAGTCTTACGTCACCCCAGTTAATAGAAACACACTTTTATTAAAACTGAAATAGTGTTTTAACTGTGCTGGAGAGAAAACAAATGACAAGTCATGTAATAGGAATTGTGATTATATAAAGCCAACTCACCATAAATCCTAGGGAAATCAGTCATGGCAGTCACTAAGCTGCCAGGAGTCCGTCCAAGAGTTGAGGGAGAAGAGGAGAGGAAAAGAGTTTGATGAAGGAGAATAAGTCTCTCTCCATCATCTTTAAAAATGTAAATGTTTATGTCTTTTTTGTTTCCCTGTATAAAATATATAGAGTTGTACCCCTTCCTTCAAGTTTTTGCATTTTACTTCTTAATTTTTTCTTAAGTGTTTCTGGCATGCTACATATCTAATTTGCAAAAATATATTATTTTATTATGTTGGTAATTAAGGTTGTAGGGAGAAAGAAAGAGACTGTTCTATGCCCTTAAAAAAAGATCTCATAATATTCTTTAGCTGACAATGGGCTATTTCTTTACCTGCTTAAGGCAAAAGAATATGACAAAGGGGCCCTTTATCACATGATGACTAATTTTAGTTCTAGCAAGAGGCTATCTGTAGGCTAACAGGTTACAGTTTGGGTTTCATTTACTCTTCTGATATCCCTTGATATAAAAGCTATATTGTTATAGAATCATATAATTTTAGAGCCGGAAGGGCCTTGACAATTTACTTTGTTCAGTTCTTTCTTTGCACAAAAATGACTGTAAATTAAAATCATGCTTCTCGAATTTGATTTTCCTGTTGATACTCAAGTCACAGTGTCAGAACATAAAATTGGAATAAGCTTATTCTAAAAGTAGAAAGACAGTGTACTCGTTGGCCCCCTACTTGAGAATTAGGGGCCTGCTTCTTGATCCCCCACTGGATATCTCTTTGTTTTGGAGAAGAGGCCAAAAACTAATTCCTTATCTGAAGTAGTTCATCATCTCTACCCCTTTCCATTTCCAAATGTTCACTTTGGAATTGGAAAGCCGAACCGAGCCTCGCATTATCTTGGGAGACTCAGCCCTTCAAAGTATGCATCTGTCCTATTTGCTTGCTACACAAGCATAATGTTTCACTTCTAATGTTTGTTTTTTGCAAAGTGCCACACTTTGTCTTTTATTCTACATTCCTGTAGCTTATAGATAATTTTTTTTCAGTTGCCTTAACCACATGTGCCAGGAATTATCCTTAAACTTAGGGATACAAAGTAAATAGGGCAGCATCTCTCCTGTCATATTGTTCAGTAACAAACATAAATGATGTCAACATGGAGGACTTCTAGGGTGTAAAAGAGGATACCTTGTGCAAAATGCATCAAGCGTAGGATCAGTAGCCCAGGTGTAGGTGCAGTCAGGTCAAGTTTCCTTGAATGGCACAGTAAAACATTTGCGGTACTTTCTGTAGGTATTTGAAGTACATGTAAGGGTTTTAGCAGGGATTTGGCTTAATAAGTTTAGTGTTTTATCAAGATTGCCTTGGTAACAAGGTAAAATATGAGTTGGAAAGGTTGTGAGATTAGGTTATTTTTCAGAAGCCTATTCCTAGGGCCACCTCCATCTGATATCTTTTGTGGCATGACCTTGTCTACCCTTCCTAAGAGGAGTCTTTTTTTTTAATATACACATTTATACTACAGAATATTCATATTTTAAATTAATTTTAAAAACTAATACATTAAAACAACTGTACCCTTGTAATAGTCTAACACATGAATGTATTTTATAATGTTTAAGTCAGGTTAAAAATATCTATCTCCTCTGACACTGATTAATTTTCTTTATGGTAAAAACATTTAAAATTCTTTCTTCTAGCTTTTGAGACATACAGTACATTTTCATTATCCACGGTAATCCTATTGTAATAACGCACCAAAATGTCTCACTCCTATCTAACCATAGCTTAGTGCTCATCGATTTACCTTTCCCTGTTCTTCCCTCTCCAATTTCTTATAATTTGTATATTTCTATCACTTTAGATTATTTCTGAACTTCTTGAAGGCTTATTTTGTGTATATATGGGTATATATATATAATATAAAATAAGTGTATAATATAGTAATATAAACAATATATTTCTATGTATATAAATATTATAAAGATTATTATTGTAAACTAGTTGGAAACTTAATAAGCATCGAGCACCTACTGTGTTCCAAGCATTACCAACCATTTGGATATAGAAGGTATTCCATAAATCTTGTTGATTTTTATTTAATTTTATGTTTACATTAATGACTTCCAAAAGATCTTTCTCTAATTTTATAATCTACCCACCTCAGAGAGTCACAGTTTATTCACTCCAGAAAGTTATTGCTCAGTAACAAACATTTTACAGACCATAATTTTTTAATTAGCATGTATATTTAACAAACATTTTATTGGACTTCTACCAGATTATTCATAGAACATTAGAATTTTCTTTGTTCAGCAAACATTCCCTAGACTAAATTAGAGTTACAATCAGCCTCTCTTTAACACATTGATTAGTGTACATATTTCAATGGTAATAATAATAATTTCTAGTTTAGAATAGATAAAGGTTATCGAAAGTTCTGAAAAATGTTTTCATTTTATTGGTAAGTGGTGGGAAGTAGGAGGGAAGTTAGGGAAAGATAAGTTTCTCAGAAACATTTAATCTACTGAAGGATCAATTTGGCTTTTCATGGTTTGGAGATTGCATCATCATCCCAGAAGCAGTGGGCCAGAGCAGGTGGCTCAAATAGGGAACTTGCCACATGGCATTAGGCAAGCCATTCAGGTCTCTTCCATGTTCTAAGGCTTTCCTTATGATTCAGTCATAGGGAAACCTGGGAGATACTAAGCTTAAGTTTAGATATTGAAGGCCCATAAAAGGTTGACTATTTTCAAAAAGGAATGAATAAAAAGACTGAAGAAATGTTGAAAGGGTTATGTGGAGCCGTGAGCCTCTTCCCATTCCTGGAGAATCTTTAATCTGGAGAAGAGGAACTGGTTGACTTAAAAATGTACTGCAGAAACTCCTGTGTTCATTACCTTTCCCCCACAAGTGATAAATACATGTTTAAATTCACATGTGCACAAAATGAAAAGAGCTGGGTTCAGTGGCTTGCATCTGTGGTCTTAGCTGCTCCGGAGGCTTAGGCAGGAGGATTGCTTGAGCTTGGGAGATCAAGGCTAGCCTGAACAAAACAGAGAGATCCTGGAGGGAGGGAGACAGACACAGAGACTGAGACAGAGAGACAGACAGACAGACAGACAGAGAAAGACAGAGACAGAAACAGAGACAGAGAAAGAGAGAATGAATGAATATGAGTGAAATTTTCAAAAGTATGTCATACAAGTTACATTTGAGTTCAGCATTATGTGTAGAATACGAAGAAGTCAAACGCAGAAATGTAGAGATTAAGGAAGAGCAAATGAAAAATAGAGGGGATAAGGGAGGACCATTTGGGCCAACTGCCTTCAAGACCCATTACCCTCTTCCTCATGGCATCAAAATTGGCTCAGACTCAAGACCCAGTATGCTAGGCAACTCACAGCCCTGTTCTTTCCAGACCCATTTCTCAAAGTCTCCAGCCTGCAGGAAGGTGATTTTCATGAACCAGCAGGTCTCCACTGCCTTGGAGGATGGAAGCTCCTGAGCACTGAGAAACAGCAGTGTCTGCCTCCCTTTGGAGGAGCGTGGGACTGAGGCATTCACATAGGGATTCTCAGGTGGGCATGGGCCCTTCCATGTCCAGTAGCTCCACCAGTCATTTTCAGATGCTTCACTGGGTTGGCAGATGTGGTTGGGTCTGTTTTCTTGCTCTCTTCCTGAGAGTTAGTCCATTAAAAATATGTCATTTTTTAATGAGTCTCTGTGCTTAATAGTGTCTTTTGTGTTTTGCTCCAATAGGAGGTAGTCTGAACCAGGGCTTGGTGCTTGAGGTGATACAATCTTTGCAGTGATTCTATGAGGCACATAGTGAGGCACATATTTTTATTAGTTTTCAAGATCAAGATGCAAGACTCTAAGACCTAAGTAATTTCTTGTGAGATCACAGAATTAGAGACAAAGCTGTGATCCACTGTAACATTGCACACAGTGCACACATACACACACGAATACACATGAACATACACACGGGCACAGTAGGGAGGGAGACCGGGTAAAAGAGATGGAAGTGGTTAAAGAAAACCTTCGAATATAAAGTAATTTGACCTGGGTGGTGAATTGGAAGACTCTTAGATGTGGTCTGAATAATTCCCCCTCTGAAGTCAACCACAATAACAGTTCATTTCTGGTTTTTCTGCCAACGGTGACTCCCTGCTCACTTCCTCTTCTAGCAGTTAGAGTCAAGTGTCCAATGTAAGGTGACATAAGAGTTAAGAACAGATCATAGAATTTATAGTTAGAATTTACAGTTGGGAAAGTAAACTTTCTGTTGCTCACCCATTGTGGGGGCCTCTTCTGTGTTTTGGGGACGTGGTGTATGCTATTTTGCTTCGCGAGAGGAGACAGGCTTAGAGCATGAAGAAAACATATCATTGGGTGCCCATGAATACCAGATCATCTTAGAAAGCAGAATTGTTGCAAAATGCGAATGTGTGACTCAGACTTAACATTCACTTCAGCTATCTCCAAAATGTGGCTTTTTAAAATAAATGTTTTATTTTTCATTTGAAGAAGTTGGTCTGCAGTTATTGAAATGGGAATAAAAAGTAAATTTTCTGCAAAAATATTTAAAAGAATTTTCAGCAAAAATATTTAAAAGAGTTCTTCGAGTGGAGATGCCATTGTGCTGACTGCTTTCTGAGGGATGAAACGGACTTTTATTCTTTCTTCCACTGGACCCAAATTTTAGCGACGAATGGTTGGGAAAAAGTTATATAGTACCATTTTGTAGTTGATGCAACTAAACATGATAAGGCTCACATACAATTTACAACTTCTGAAATGAGGCTG
>RJWT010038136.1:0-12915 GCA_004365215.1 Cuniculus paca
ATACTGACAGGCAATCCACTTATTTACTTCTGTACATCATAATTAAATAATGCAGAATGGAAAACAGACTCTTTCCTACATTATCCACAAGCTAATATTCATGTTGTCATCAACTAAAACTTCCAAGCCTTTTCCTTGAATACTTGTACCTCTCCTATCTTCCCAATTTGTTAGGAATTATCAATACTGGTTCTTATCAGACCTACAGAGGACAGACTAAAATCCTAAAAAAAACTCAAATAAGTGATATATAAATAGATTAGAAGCCTCTGTGCTTCTAACAACTTGATATATAACTAGTGCTGAATACAAAACATCCAAAACGATCAGAAATTAAATTTAGTGGTCTCAATTCTTTCTAAATACAGGGAGAAGTATAGATTTTTAAAGGATACAACAGTGGGCATTTGTGTTAACAGCAATAACACCAGCAGTAACACCTTGTACATTTTCGAAACTCCCAATGACCATAACGAATATGAAAGCAGAAAGGCTAAGGACTCACCTGGCGCTGAGGGGGTCGCTGATGAGCCACCCCCAAGTAGGAACCCATCACAGTGGGAGTCTGCAGAGGCTCTGAGGGGCACCAGTACTCTAGGGCTAGCTCCAGACGGAAAGGGTTTTTCTTGTATAGTTCACCCATCTGCAGAGAGTGGACACATTGTGGGTGCACGCTTGCAGCTAAAACATCACCTTAAAAACATACTTTTATATTGAATTTCATTGTGGACTCAAAAGTACTATAGCTGAAGTTTTCCAAAGCTAAAGAAAAGATAATTGAAGGAAAAAGAGATGACAGATTTTTGTGACATAAATGCTTACCAAGAGCATTAAGTGTTCCAGATCCCTTCTCAGTGAGATGGGGGGTTCATTACCCATCTGCACACTCATATGAATTATTCGGGCATCTTCATCTGCCCGATTCCTCAGCTGCTTCACCTGTTAAGTTTATTAGACATGGTCAATATGTACAATTCTTATATATGGGCTAATAATAATGAAATCAGAAATTAGGCAAGTGTCTTAAAATGATTACATACAATAACATTGTTTAAATACCTACTGTACTTTAGTGATGTGAAAAAGTATGTTAGGAATATTACTGCACTATACCACCTGTAATGTATAGCATCTGAAAACTTCAGAGAATGAACATGAGCTGAACTTTCATGTTTCTCAATGGGGATATCCCTGACATTTTGAGCAGGACGTGTCTTCACTAGGTTAGATTATCCTGAAGAGGGCAGTAAACTTAGCATCCCTGGAACCACCCACCAACCAATACCAATACTACAGTAACTGTAACAAGCAAAACTAACACCACCCATTTCTCACATGGTGTGAAGAACATTATAGCCCTGCTTAAGAACCAGTCTTAGAACATTTGTCTAAACTAGATGCCAACAAAAATAAGCCACTTCCTTTACAAAGAAATCACAGCCAGGTAAATCCACAATTACAGTTAGAGATTTCAACACTCCTCCCTCAATACTCAACAGAACACCCAGCACTCGGGAGGCTGAGGCAGGAGGATTGTTGCAAGTTCGAGACCAGTCTGGGCTACTAAGTCAGCCTAAGGTCAGTCTGAACCTGCATAGTGAGACCCTGTCTCAAAAAGACAAGAAGACAAAAAACAAAGCAAAACAAACAAACAAAAGCCAGAACAATACACAGAAAACCAACCAGGATATAGAAAGCCTGAACAACAGTATCAAGCAACCTAGCCTAATTGATATTTATGAAACAATCCACAGAACAGTAGCAGAATACACATTCCTTTCAAATATACACAGAACATTTACCAAGACAGGCCATCTGAACCATAAAAGAAACCTCAACACAACTGAAATTCTATAAAGTATGTTCTCAGACCACAACGTAATTAAACTACAAACAAGGCATAGACAAATAACTGGGAAGTCCACCAACCATTTGGAAATTAAAGAACACACTTCTACACAATTTACCTAGGAAAAATACTTCAGAGAAATTAGAAAATACATTAAACTGACAAAAAAGAAAATATGACCTTTCAAAATTTTTATGGTACAGTCAAAGCAGTTATCAGAGGTAAATTCACAGCATGGCATGCTTGTATCAGAAAGAATGAGTTTCAAATCAATAACCTGCTGGGGATATAGCTCAGCGGCACAAGTGCCTTCCTGGCAAGCGCGAGGTCGTGAGTTCAATCCCTGGTACCAAAAACAAAAACAAAAACAAAAAAAGAAAAAAAATTCAAATCAATAACCTAAGTTTCTACCTTAAGAAACTAAGTTGATACACAGGACATGCCTGTAATCTCAGTCACCTGCAAGGCTGAGGCAGGAGGATGGCACAGCCAGTCAACTTAGCAAGACATTGCCTCAAAATAAAAAATACAAACAACCAGGTGTGGTGGTACATGCCTGCAATCCCAGCACTTAGAGACAGGCAGGAGGATCACCACGACCCTGAGGCCAGCCTGGGCTACATAGCTGAGTTTGAGGTACCCTGAACTATACAGTGAGACCTTGTCTCAAAAAACCAAGAAAAATAAAAATTAAAAAATAAAAACAGCTGGGGATTTGGCTCACTGGTAGAGTGCCTCTGGGAAAATGGGCAGAGTAAGTTAAGCTCAAAGCAAAAGGAAGAAAATAAAAGAGCACAAATTGATAACCATAAAATGAAATATCAGAAAATCAATGTAGCCAAAAGTTGATTCAAAGGAAACATAAGATCACTAAACCCCTACTCAAGTTAATCATGAATGAGAAGATACATTTTACTAGTATCAGGAATTATAAAGGAAACATTTCTATAGATCCTACAGAAACAAAACTTATAGGAAAGCTAGGAATAACTTTATGCCAGTCAATTTGATAATTGTGAGGACATGGACATATTCACTGACCGACACAAACTACCAAAGTCCATTTAAGAAAAGATAAACCATCCTGGCACAGCGGCACGCACCTGTAATTCCTGCATTGAGACAACAGGATTTGCAAATTCACAGCCCACCTGTGTAAGACCCTGCCCCAAAATAAAAAATAATAATAAAATAAAATAGGGTTGTAACTTAGTGTGCAGGTCCTAGGCTCACTAATCAATACTCCTAAAAAAAAAGAATAGGTTTGAGTTTGGTATCTATTGAAGAAACTCCAGTATCTTGGAATTGTATAAACAAATTCATTGTTTACCTTACCCAAGCCATTTATGATTCTTCTACACAAATTCCTCTTATCATCCTTCATCTTTCTATTTTCATTATCTTTCTATATTCAATGTTTCAACTAGCCTGTTAATTTGGGAAAAATTTTAAGTCTTAAACTTCCTAAGGGTTCATTTCCACAAACATATAATGAAAGGATTAGCCTTCCTTTAGTCCTGAAATTCTGTGATGCTCACCACTCAAGTCCTTCAAGATTGCTGAGTTCTCAAATTACTTGTTAGTATATTTTGACTATTCTAGTCCTTGAGTGAGCCATCCTTAGCTAAAGAAAGCCATTGTAATTTACTGTCTGTACCTCTTAATTATTCACTGTTATAAGCTATATTTCTCCATATATATATATATATATGTATCTTATCTCTACAATTTGATTACAAGTTCTTTGCTGGCAGGGAGTTAAGTCTACTTATTAATCTTTTTTAGGTGCTGGGAACTGAGCCCAGGGGCAACACCACTAGGCTTATTTGTTTTCTTCACAGTATCTAGCGTAGTACCTGGATCACAGGAGAAACTCAATAAACACTTGATTCATTAAGTAACAAGTATTTGACTCCTTGTTTTTGCCATTCTTGGTACTTTTTCCACTTGCTTTATGCTTTTCAGAGGGTATGGTATCAGACCTGCATAATATATTACAAATGTAAATCCTTCCTAAATTTGTATACAAAAAAGTAGTCTTATGATATATACATTAAATAGGAAAAAAAAGAAGCTTTTTGTTTATTTCCTATCATCTTTTTGGTGGTTTCTTTGACACACAATGGCACACACAACATATAATGAGAAGGACCATCTGAAATGGCTCCAATAACCCTTCTAGGGATCACAGGTACATTACAAGCCATCTACTCAAAAACAGCCTTTGTTTTGGGTTCTGGAATTCATTACTTCACCTGTATTCACACTGAAACCCATTTATATACTATAATTAAGACTCTAAACAATTACCTGTAAAATGAAATTTTACACTGTACCTCTTCCAAATCATGTTAAAAATACACCCGTCCCTTGGCATTTATGGAGCGATTTCAGCCACCCCACAGCCCCCGCACATACATCACAAATATCAAAATCCACAGACACACAAGTCCCTAATCTAAAATAACACAGTATTTGCATATAATCTATGCATAGCTTCACATATATTTTCTTATCTCTAAATTGCTTCTAATATCTAATACAATGCAAACATTATATATAGTTGGTATAACATTTGGAATAAGAGGGGAGACAAACTATATATGTTCAGTACAAATGCAATCTGTTGTTCCCAAATATTTGTGAGTCATAGCTGATGGAAACTGTAGGGATAGAACCCATGGCCAGAGGGCAGTACCAATCCCTTGGGTAGCAGGGGATTGATAATATTTTACCCACAGAAGCATTTTCACTCATATTTTTCTCATTATTAACCATTCTTAATGTCAAATATTTCCTAATGATTTATTTCAATTAACATCTTCATGAGTTACAAACTGTAGTACTGTCAAATTTTACTCTACACTGAAAGATTTTACTAGTTTCAAACCAGTTTTAAACTATTTTATAAAACATTCTCCCACTACTGTTCACTCATCCTACATTATTATACTTACTTTCATTGGCATAAGTGCAAGAAAATCTGTGATAAGATTATGGGTTCTACGAAGATAAAATTCTTCCTGATAGAAATTGTCTGACACCACCACTGATTCAGTGAGAAACAGGAAAACACTGTCAGCAATTGCAAGCTCTGCCATTGTTTCGTCTGCTTCTGTGAACTCTGCCAGTGCTAGAAGTATATTTAGAAAAGAAAAGTACACAGAGAAGTCATTAATTCAGGTTATATCCCATAATATTCTGCAGATGGTTCATATTTCAGGCATCTTCTCATCCTTCTATCATGTGCCATGCACTAAATGAAACTATGTATAATTGCAATTGACTCAAACACTAAAGAACCACTGAAAAAGTACAATAGAAAAACCCATGCTCTTTATAATAAGTGATGAAAACTAGAGATGTGCAATGTATTACAGACATAGGAAGAGAGCTATTATCTAAATATTACCATATGAAAATGAGAGAAAGATATTTTTTTTTTTGATAGTACTGGGATTGATTCCTTGAATTTCTAACCCTCCAGTCTCAGTCTCTGGAGCAGCTGGGAGTACGGGCACATGGCAGCACGCCCAGCTCTAAGGCTTTAATCCCAATGAAACTTTGTGTGTTAATTGGAAAAAGTCTTCAAGTCAATGAGTGAAGACCCGAAATGACTAAACACTAATCTGGTAAGCAGGTAGCTAGAACTGAAACACTACACTGGCCTACTTATAACTTTTAACACTTTGCTTAAGAAACTTCAAATAGATATCTATAGATAAGACTCATAAAATTCTACATACCCATCACCTCATTTCAATATTACCAATTTATTTCACCTACATGCTCCCTTCCTTCACCCATATCACACTGAAGCAAATTCCAAGCAACTGAACCTTTTATCCATATTTCAAGATTTAACTCAAGATACTTAAAACAAACTACATACACATATAACACCATTATATCTTCAAAAATACTTTCTCAAAATCAAATAAGCAGATAGAAAGTAGGCAAATATACAAGGTCTCATTAATGCAATGAAAGATTTTGGCTTATCTTTTGTGCAGTCTATTTCTTGAAAAAAGATACAAACACAGTCTCTACATTGCAATTAACGGAGATATCTGTGTGCTTCCATACACTTTTATTCCTCCTTTGCCCTTCAGGTGCTGAAGAAACTGAGTCTTTATCCCAGTGCTTTCCACAATGTGGTTACATCCTGTATCCCAAAGGTACAGGTCATCCTCCTTGCTCTATACAGACTGGAAGTTGACAGTTTAATCTAGAGGGTTAGTGTGACTTCAAGAAAAACACTGGTGATTATTTCTTTTAAATTTGAAATATAAAATTTGTAGGCAGCTCTATGTCAATCCAGCTTTGTAAAGGAATTGCCACACCTTACTCTGTTGGACTGTCAGAGAGACCAAATACATACTGTTTCTAAAAGTACATTTTCACTACTTCAAAAAAGGGTAGGAATATACACGTATGACAGGGCAGAGTCAACCTAAAGAAAATAAATGGTTTTATTTAATATATGTTTTATTTTCTATCTTGAAATAAAGTATGCATATCTAATGATACTACAACTATTAATATTCACTAAACATTATTAACGATTTTTAGTTAAAAAATTCTTAGGGCTGCAGCCTAGCTCAGGGGTAAGACATGCACTTAGCAAGCCCAACCCCCAGCACCACAAAAAAAAGCAAAATAAAGCAAAACACTACTATCCTTAATTATTAAAGTTTTTTTTTGTTTGTTTTTTGTTTTTTTGTTTTTTTTTGGCGGCACTGGGGATTGAACTCATGACCTCAACACTTGCCAGGCAGGCGCTTACACCAATGAGCTAAATCCCCAGCCCTTAATTATTAAAGTTTATAAAGGGATACAAGCAGCCAGACATGCCTGGAGTATGTACCTGTAACTCCAGCACTCTGAGTCTGAGGCAGCAGAATAACATGTGGAAGCCCAGTCTGGGCAACTTAGCAAGATGCTAGCTCAAAAGAAAAAATAAAAAAGCTGGGAATGTAGCTCAGTGTGAAAGCCCTGGCTTCAATCTCCACATCGGGGGAGGGGAAGCATATAAAACCAGAGTTTAGTCCAAGATCTAGAACTTGAAACTAAGGCTATGATTCCTAGGAATTTCTTATCTACTATTCTATAGCAAACTATTACTATTCTACTGTGCCTCTCAAGATTAGGGCAATGGCATGTGAAATCATGATATAAAAATTTTATTATCACATAGCACATGAAAGTTTATAAAGGGTAGTTCCATTTAAAAGTATTGAAATAAAGACTGAATAAGAGAAAAGGGTATATACAGTTGAAAAAGACAATTTGTACATGAATATAAAAGTCTAATTGGTTATCTATTTGATTTAATAATTTTTTATAAAGTGGCAAAACAAAAACTAACAAAAATTTTCCTGCAAACCCCCTAGGAACAGCATGACCAAGTGTGGAATTATACAATTGCTAAAACGCTAGAATTTGCTGACACTTTGAGACAAGAAAGCAGTGTTCACAAGGAGAGGAAACTGAAATAAAGCCTCTCTAGATGTACCATAAAAACCTACAGAAGGGACAGTTCTTCAGGTTTCAAATTACAATAAGGACAACCTATTCAGGACCCCTTCTATCTCTCAGGAGCTATTCCTATTCCCCATTTCCTACTCCTAAAAACAACAACAAAAAAAAACATTACAATGAAAGCAAAGTATCCAACCTGTTAGACCAAACTACTTTTAGGGTGATAACTATATGAATCTAAACTGGGCATGGTGGCACACGCCTGTAATCCCAGCACTCAGAGTCTGAGGCAGGAAGACTGCTACAAGTTGGAGGTCAGCCTGGGCTACACAGTGAGTTCAAGGCCAGCCCTAATGACAGTGAGACCCTGTCTCAAAAAAAAAATACAAACACACCTAAACTACATGAATCTAAATAGCAGAACAGGGTATCCAATTATTAAAGTTGGAATTCCATATCTGTTCTTCACTAATCACATATTTCTTTTCTAAAATCCGAGTATCTCCTTTTTAAAATAATGAATTTTTAATTTAACACAATGTGAAAAACTAGTTTGCCTAAACAAATCAAGAAGGAAAATGTAAAAAAATGAACTTTATAGTAAATTTTAATTTAAAACATATTTAGGTCTGGCACTATCTACTCAGTAGTAGAACATTTGCCAAGTAGTGAGTGAAGCCCTGGGTTGAATTCCTGGCACTTCATCAAAAAAAAAAAAAAAGAATGGCCAGGCATGATGGCACAACGCCTGAAATCCCAGTACTTGGCACACTAAAGCAGGAGGACTGTTATGAGTTTGAGGCCAGTGTGAGCTACAAAGTGAGCTCAAGGCTGACCTGAACTACATAGCAAACCCTTGTCTCAATAAGACAAAGACAAAAAAAAAAAAAAGGTAAAAGAACTTTGTCATTAGATCAAAGAAAGGGGAATGATTCAAATAATTTATTTTGGGAGATGAAAGGGAAAAGTACTCCACTACTACTTTCCAAAGTTCCTGCTAATATAACTCTAGCCATCTTCCTATGCTTACACTTATTATACATGTCAAAGAAAACACCTCTTTAAAAATTTCATTAAAAGCTGCTAACACTGCTTCTCTTACCGAAATTACCTACAATTTACCTGTCACATCAGGAAGCTGAGATATTCCTCTAAGTGCCAGGGCCCAGGCAAGTCTAACAGTAGCTTGCAGCCCAGGCAGTTTCCATGGCTGTGAGTCCTGAAGACGCGAGTGAATCGTGGCAATGTACTGTCTCTCTGTCAACAGTGGAAGCTGATGAATCACATCTGAAAACACAAGATTGGAGGATACTACCAAAAAGTCCATATATTCTCATTTCTGACACACAGAAATGTCTAAGTCACAAAACCTGAGTATTTTCCAAAACAATTATGACCGATTAATGTGTTTACCATACATAATTTAAACTGTTAAGCATTGCATACAAATTAAATGAAAGAGGAAATAAACAAACAGCCTAAACTTTATTTTATTTATTTATTTTTTTTTTGTGGCACCGGGGATTGATTGAACTCATGACCTTGCACTTGCCAGGCAGGCACTTAGGCCACTGAGCTAGATCCTTGACCCATCTTTTTGAGACAGGGTCTCACCATGCTGTTCAAACAGCCTAAACTTTAATTGTACAGTATACTCTGAATGTTTTTTTTTTTTTTTTGCGGCACCGGGAATTGAACCCATGACCTTGTGCTTGCCAGGCAGGCAGCTCAGACCACTGAGCTAGATCCCCAGCCCTTGTCTTTTTGAGACAGGGTCTCACTATGCCATTCAGGCTAGCCTTGAGCTCACTTTGTAGCCCAGGCTGGTCTCAAACTCACAACAATCCTCCTGTCTCAGCCTCCCGAGCGCTGGGATTACAGGTGTGAGCCACCACGCCCGGTTTTGAATTGTTTTTGTAAGTGTAACAGAAATTAGAAAAAAGGGCCACTCATTTTTCGACATACAAGTCTAAAATACAAATACTACCTAAAGGTCAAAGTTTTATCTACTTCACAAAAATTATAAGTCAGAGATGAAATACTACAAAAGTTAAACAAAATGCTATCTTTTCATGATAGATTTGAAAATTTCAACACAGTAATGAAGCAAGCCATAGGCATGTGTACCTCATGAACATGTATTATATGACTTTTATCACTTCCATTCCACACCTCAAAAGAAACAAATCTCATAGTAATGAGAGAGTTGGATGTTTTATGTGGTGCTGGAGTCCAACTCAGCCTTGAATGTAGCAAGCAAGCACTCTAACAGAGCTATAATCCAAACTTTAAATGTGATCTTACATTGCACTTCTTGAATGATACTTTCACAATGTTAAATCTGATTTTTAAAAATAAATGTATTAGTCATAAAATCAATACCATCTCGTTCCTCTGTGCTTTGTTCTATAAAACTGATGTCAAAACAGTACAGAAGTGCCATAAGAAGAGCCAGATTGACTGCATCCAGTGAGCCATTGGCCTCCACTGTCACTCTCTCCAAATGGCCAATGAGGAGGAGGGTGTCATCTTTGCCTAATGGAGACTGGCAAGCCCAGGCGAAAAGACTTTCTGCCAAAGACTGCCTACACTCTTTGATGAGATCAGAAACCTAGAAATAAAAATACACAATCAATCAGTTTATAAACAGACTACAGTGAATCCCAGTCTTATTATAAAATGCAAGCTATTGTTTATAAAGCCTAACAAAATAAAGTGATCCTAAAATCTCCTCTCTGAGATTCTGAACAAATTCTACTGCTTATTCCTTCATCCCCTTTAACTCCTTTAGAAATTGGAGTGACCAATTCCTTAAAGAGTTCATCCCAGAAAGAACTACAACGGCACATAAATGACTATACAGAAACTGAAATAATCTCAAGTCAATTTCATAGACATAACGAACTACATACTTTGAAATTCATTATTTTCTTTGCCTACACAACAAGACTATTTGAGTCCTTGTGACTTTTTCTGCCTGAGATTTGATACAGATAACCTATGAATTCATCTCATTGACTCCTTGCCTCTTTGCGATGTTTTTCACTGCCCAGACCTCTGTCTCGCTGTAGTTTCTCAAACTCATTATTTACATCAATCTGTGACACCAGAGTAAGAACTTTGTAAGTCAGTCCTTGCTCCATCAGTTCATCTGTAAAGCGTGTTGTCATAGAAACCAGCTCTGGGCTGTAATGAAAAGAAACAAAGCTGTATCAAACAATAATGCTTTACTTTCTCACAATAACTGACATAGCAAATACTTTTTTTTAACAAATGTTCTTTTAACAATAACACATTATTAAAAACAAGAGGATAAATTATAACCTCATTTTAATCCTTCTAGATCACTGAGCTTCAGCAACCTTCTAAACATAATTATCTGTAAACAAAATAAACAGGTTTAAACTGTTGTGTCAGTTCGAAGGGTAGGAAGTACATTAGTCAGCACGTTACATAATTTTACTGAAGCTGAATACATTAGGTGGAAACTTGTGTTATTTCTAACATTGTAATACTTCAAATAATTTTAAATTAAGCTCTGAAATTCCAAGAAATGGAACAGACCTGAGTTCTAAAGTCCACGTCTTCCCTCGTCTAGACTGTATTAAGGCTTTCAGGGAATTTGCAATGCATCGCTTTCCATCCCAGTACAAAAGAACAGCTACTAATCCTCTGGTGAGGCCAGGAAAATGTGGCTGCTGATGCTCTCCTAGGTAGGAACAGTGAGAAATAATTTAGTAAACAATCACTGTATCAAAAAAAAAGGAAAACCACTGCACCAACGTTCAGTTTAATGAATTATAGAATGTCAGCTGAAGGAGCCTGAAGAGCTCTTTGCTTCAAACACCCATCTCTTGACCTCCCTGTTCACTCTGTGCACGATGCACACAAATGGCCATCCCACCCATAACAGCACAGTAACATCAATTTCACCCTTTTCAAACTCTAAATTTCACTTTCATCTCTGATTTACTTTGCTAAGTGTGAAACTTTTGGTCCCACTCTTGCCTACTGAATTCAATTTTATTTAATGCCCTTGCGCTTGCTAACATGAAATTAGTTGGAAAGTCAAATAGTTGGAAATCTCTTCTCTCAGTCTTTTCCAAAAAGACTTTTTCATTTTGTGGTCATTCACACCATAACTTGCTCCCCTCTGAGCGTACACCCACTTTGTCTTATTTAGCATACTCTGTCTGTTTGTCTCCTACTACTCCCTACTCTCCTTAACCCTTTCATTCCCCCACTGTATTCCCTTTGGTTCCCTAAACCTATCACCTTGCTGTCCCTGGGTACAGGTGACTTTTTCTGCCTGATGGCCTTTGTCCTCTAAGCACCCCCATTCCACCTGACACATACTTACTCATTTTGCAACACTCACCTCAAACCTTGCCATCTTTATGAAGACTTCTCAGCACAATCCAAGATCAAACTAACTAACCCCCTTCCTTCTAGTCCATAACTGAATCAAGCACAAACCTGAATTAATGCACTGAATTTCTAGTATGTTACCATTGAAAAGCCTACTCTAAAGCAGTTCAATTACCTTTAACAACTTCAATCACTAAGCTAAAGTCATCCCTTTAATCAAAGGTAAGTAAAAGAAAATACTTTGAATATGCTGTTGTCAATTATCTACAGGTTGAATCATCTACATCCTGAGAAGCTATTTTGGAATCTAAACAACACAGTATTGTGCTTGCTTCGGCAGCACATATACTAAAATTGGAACGATACAGAGATTAGCACGGTCCCTGCGCAAGGATGACACACAAACGATACAGTATTTTAAAACTATAAGCACATAATTTTATAATTCAGCAAGACCTTACCCCAGTTTCAGTTCAGTGTCAACCTACCAGCAAGGAGAAGCTCAACAGCTGCTAATTCCCCAATATCAAAAAGGTCGCTGAGAATAAAGGCTTCTTTAATGAGCTTTTCAGGAAGCGGCCGGGTTCCCTGTTGGCCCTGGATAGCAACTCCTTCAGTACTGGCTTTCTGAACCATCTCATGCTGCTGGACATTTTTTGGCTATAAAATTATAAATTAAGGAATGAAAATAGTACACTAGAGCCCATTTCCTACAGTGGTACTTACAGAACTTTATTTATGATAATATGAACTGGTAACATAATAAATTCAAGTATTTCTTATCAGATAATCTTAGAATTAGACCTTTATGAGGTAACATTTTGCATTACCTTCAACTTTTAGCCTAATCTTTTCTCAATAAACTGTTTCTGCTAAACTATGAACTACAAAATTAAGAGAAAATATACAAAATAGTACTCTATTTTTCATGTTTCCAAGGATTTTTCCAATCGCATACCTAATAAATAAAAACATTAAGGTTTTCAAGTGATAAATAACAAAAGATATGTGAATTGTTGAATTACTTAGATGAACCAGTCTATTGATATTAAAAATTCGTTTAAAATTTTTTCATTCAAGTATTTAACAAATGACATAACACAAAATTATCTGAGAGAAGATAAAATCTTCTTAAAAATTTGTACCACACTAGGCTGGGGATATAGCTCAGGGGCACAAGCGCCTGCTTGGCCAAGCACGAGATCATGAGTTCAATC